>CM032165.1:41536664-41836577 GCA_018901935.1 Pugionium cornutum
CTCAAATAATAGAAGCTTGCCTTCTCGCAAATGAAGAACCACAAACTTACAATGAAGCTTGTGTCAGTAAAGAGTGGAGAAAAGCCATGAATGAAGAAATAGAAATGATTGAGAAGAACAAGACATGGAAACTAGTAGACAAGCCGGAGAAGAAAAATGTAATAAGCGTGAAGTGGATCTATAAGATCAAAACGGATGCAAGTGGCAATCCTATTAAACACAAGGCGAGACTAGTTGCAAGAGGTTTTTCTCAAGAATATGGAGTTGACTATCTTGAGACATTTGCCCCAGTATCAAGACATGATACAATATGAGCCATACTTGTATATGCGGCTCAAATGAAGTGGAAATTGTATCAAATGGACGTCAAATCAGCCTTTTTAAATGGAGAACTAAAAGAAGAGGTTTATGTCACACAACCACCTGGTTTTGTGATTGAAGGAAAGGAAGAAAAGGTGTTAAGGCTATACAAAGCCTTATATGGTTTGAAGCAAGCCCCACAGGCATGGTATGGAAGAATAGACTCATACTTCATTCAAAACGGTTTTGAAAGAAGTATGAATGATGCGGCTTTGTATATTATGAAGCAAGGAAAAGATGTGTTGATCTTGAGCTTATACGTTGATGATATCATCATCACAGGGAGCAATGTTCATCTCATCAACACATTCAAGGAAAATATGAAGAATGAATTTGAGATGACGAATCTTGGATTGTTGAATTATTTTCTTGGGATGGAAATAATTCAAGATGATCACGGTATTTTTCTTTCACAAGAAAAATATGCAAACAAACTTATTAATAAGTTTGGAATGAAAGAAAGCAAGAGTGTAAGCACTCCACTTACACAACAAGGAAACGGAGTAGAAGATGACAAGGAATTTGGAGATCCGACTAAGTATAGGAGCATTGTTGGAGGGCTCTTATATTTATGTGCATCAAGACCTGATCTAATGTACGCAAGCTCCTATATCTCAAGATACATGTCATCACGCCGTGTGAAGCACTATCAAGAAGCCAAAAGGGTGTTAAGATACGTCAAAGGAACGTCAAATTTTGGAGTATTTTTTACAAGCGTGGAGACACCAAGATTAATAAGCTACTCGGACAGCGATTGGGGTGGTTCTACCGAAGACAAGAAAAGCACATCAGGTTATGCTTTTAGTCTTGGATCGGCTATGTTTTGTTGGCAGTCAAATAAACAACAAACAGTGGCTCAATCAACGGCAGAGGCAGAGTATATCGCCGTATGTGCAGCGACAAACCAAGCCATATGGTTACAAAGACTTTTGGAGGATTTTGGATTAAAGTTTAAAGAATGAATCCCCATCTTATGTGACAACAAGTCGGCAATAGCAATTGGAAGGAATCTGGTACAACATAGAAGAACAAAACACATAGAGATCAAGTATCATTTTGTACGTGAAGCCGAGCACAAAGGACTCATTCAACTAGAGTATTGCAAAGGCGAAGATCAACTCGCAGATATCTTCACAAAGGCATTAAACGTTTCAAGATTTGAAGATCTTAGAAGAAAGCTTGGAGTGAAGCCGAGATATGATTAAGGGGGAGTGTTAAAGTATAATCAAATCTCGTATAAATAAAGTCACATTTATATAAGTTAGTTAATAATTAAGAGTCACGAATTATCAATTCGTAAAGTTGTGTCTTTTCACTTATATAGTCGTGTTGGTTCAACACAAATAACCTTTCAAGTAAAGAGTCGTGTCCTTTCAAGTAAAGAGTCGTGTCCTTTCAAGTATAGAGTCGCGTCTTTTCAAGTAAAAAGTCGCGTTGTTTCAAATTGTGTCTTTTCGTTATGTATAAATAGAGATCGAGTCTAGTCTTCACAATCATCAAATTTTTGAGTGTAATACAATCAAGTTAATAAAAAATTCATTACTTTCAATATATATTCTCTTTTTTCATAACCGTAAAAATCTTCCAAACACCAACAATTTTGAAGTGTAAATCAAATGTTATGTACGATTTAGTGCTGACATATCAAGTTTATCGGCTAGTTAAATTGATCATTTCTAAATTGATAATTGGTACTCTTTTAATAAAGTCTTATAAATGAATTATAATGCATATCATCACACAGTTTGGTATATATTGGATTACTTGTATGCTTTGTAATAACTATTATGGTCTTAACTTTTGTTACAATATAGAAAAATAAACTAGTTTAACGTGGACATTGGATTCATGTCATTATTAACTTTAAACCCATTAGATTCTCGCTTCAAGAACTTGCAATTGTTATGGGATTGCATTGCGACAAAATACCTACTAAGACGAAGGGGAAGAAGAAGACCCAATAAAAGAAAAACGGCCCACCCTGGCTGGCAATATGCAATCATGCATTGTGGGCTTTGTGATTAAGATGTTCATGAAAATACGGTAACAGATTTCGATACTAGGGTCAACTATGCTTGCCTCTCTTGCTGCATTTGTTTTGGTCCCCACCTCATGAAAGTGGGGAGAGTTTTCGAGAGAAAGATTTTAAGTTCTGAATTTCATTGATTATGAAAACGATTACATGAGTTTGCATATATATAGTTAAAAACGTCATCCTTATCAACAATTATTCTTCATTTGATTGGAGGACGTAATAACGGTTTTGCAGGGGAAAATGACAAACATCTTTGACTGTACTGTGTGGCGCTCCTCGTCCTGTATCTTTGTCCTTGCTGCCACCATTTATCTGTTTTGTTGCAGGTGCAGCTGTTGGAGGGAGAGTTGTTGTTTTGGGCTTCGCGGCTGACGATGTTCCGGAATCAGTTTGGGCTCCTGTTGTTGGCCCAATGTGTAAGCGTACCTGATGTTGGTCTTCATACCCCCGCAAACTTATGTCGGGTGACAAGTCGACAGTAAGTTTGAAGCGAAGAGAAGAGAATGCCGCCTGAGGTAAGGTCTTGGTGAAGATATCAACAATCTGTAGATGAGCAGGGATATGTCTGACAATGAGAGATCGAGTTGCAACCTTCTCACGTACGTAGTGGAAGTCTACTGCAAAGTGCTTGGAACGAGAGTGTAAGGCTGGATTGGCAGTGAGATACACCACAGAAAGATTGTCGCAGAACATTTCCGGGGTGCTAGGCTGTGTTACCCCAATTTCCTGAAGCAATAACGTGATCCAGGTGACTTCAGAAGCAGCCAGAGACAATGTCTTGTACTCTGCTTCTGTCGAAGATTTTGAAACAGTGGCATGTCTTTTTGCGGACCATGAGATGATGTTTGTGCCGAGAAACGTGCAAAAACCTCATGTGGATCTTCTTGTGAGCTGACAACCTGCCCAATCACTATCACTGTAGCAGCGAAGAGTAGAATCTGTTTGAGATGTTAGATTAACTCCCATCGTCAATGTGCCTTTCAAGTATCGAAGAATTCGTTTAACCAAATGGAAATCGGACATTATAGGCTGATGCATCTTCTGACAGACATAATTAACAGAGTACTGTAGATCTGGTCTTGTCAGAGTGACATATTGTAAATGCCCTACCAAACTTCAAAGTATGTAGCATCTGGAAACAGTTCAGAACTTCCCGGAAGCTTGTCAAGTTGCAGAGGCAGAGGAGTTGGCATCGGGGCACAGTCCTGCATTCCTGCAGCAACTAGAAGATCAAAGACATACTTTTCTTGACATAGGAACAAACCAGTGTCGTGAAAATGAGCTTGTATCCCCAAAAAATAGTGTAATTGGCCCAGATTTTTCATTCGAAACTGTGTGTTCAGGAGACTTAATAATCTGTCGATGAGAGCTTCATTACTTCCTGTTAAGATCATATCGTCGACATAAAGTAGCAAACAGATCGTGTCTTGTCCTTTAATGAAGATAAACATAGACGGATCAGAGAGGCTACATTTGAGACCAAATTGCAGAAGAAACATACTAAATTTGTCAAAACAGGCTCCACGTCCATAAATTGCCTTTTTCAACTTACACACGTAATCCGGATGGTCTTTGTCATGAAATCCAGGCGACTGTTTCATGAATACTACTTCTTGCAGTTCGCCATGTAAAAAGGCGTTCTTTACATCTAGCTGATGAATATTCCAAGACTGAGTGATGGCAAGATGCAGAACTGTTCTCACTGTTGCTGTTCGAACAACCGGACTGAAGGTCTCGACATAGTCAATTCCTTCTTCCTGCTCATAGCCCTTTGCTACGAGGCGAGCCTTTAATTTATCGAGTGATCCATCTGAGTTTAGCTTGGTTTTAAAAACTCATTTGCATCCCAGATGTTTGATAGATGCAGAGGGTGGAATTAATTCCCATATATCGGTTTCATATAGAGTGTTCCACATCATTTAGAGCAGCTTTTACGGTTCTTGGTTCAGGATAATTTGACTTGACAGTATGCAGGGCATACTTGGGATTTGGTTTCACGATTCCAGACTTAGCACGAGTTATCATTGGATGTGTAGCAATGACCGGATTATCAGTAATGGGTGAGTTGTTATCGTGAGGAGAACTGTCCCTGGAAGGCTCGTTTGGTATACTGTTTGCATCATCAGAGGAGTCATGAGCAATAGGAGATACCTCAATGGTTGGTTCTTAAATCTGAGGAGGTGTAGAAAAGACTTCAGGTTCTGCAGGTTGCTGAGATGTAAATTCTCAACAGCTTTCAAAAAACTCATTCGCCAAGCATTCAAAAGCTGAGAATCAGACAGAGGGTGGAGATGATTGTATACAGTAGCAGAAGGAAACATGTGTTCATCAAACAGCACATGTCGACTGATGTAGACTCGTTTTGTGGGTGGGTAAAAACACCTATACCCTTTGTATTTCTCTGTATACCCCAGAAATATACACATAAGAGACTTGGGATCAAACTTATCCTTGGCATATGGTCGAAGGTAAGGGTAGCAAGCACAACCAAATACTCTGAGGGTTGTGTAATTGGGTGGTTTCTGATGAAGAATTTCAAACGGACTCTTACAACAGTGGGATATATGCATGCACTGATTGTCCTATCATACATAGTTGGAGAAAGACCAGACTCAAAACTAGTTAAGCCAAAAAAATTAACCGCCGAATCTTAAAAACTAAATTCGAGAAAACAAGGGTATAAATTGAGAATTTGCGATAAAAAAAAAACTTAGAACATCAAGAACAAACTTCAACTAAGCTTAGACACCAAATTAAACTCTTGAAAACACAATAAACGTGAAACTACTACACTCACAAGTTGTCGTCGAGAAAGTCTACAACCAAAATGGAGAAGATCATAGGATAGGTCATAGGAGCATAAGAAGCAAATAACACGAACCTTGGATTCATGTCGCAAATAGCTATTTTGGTATTAAATTTTATCACAATATAGAAAATTGAACAAGATTAACGTGGACAACAAGATTAACGTGGCCATTAGATTCATGTTATTCTGAATAGTAAATCAAATGTTATGTACGATTTAGTGCTGACATGTCAAGTTTATCGGCTAGTTAAATTGATCATTTCTAAATTGATAATTGGTACTCTTTTAATAAATTCTTATAAATGAATTATAATGCATATCATCACACAGTTTGGTATATATTGGATTACTTGTATGCTTTGTAATAACTATTACGGTCTTAACTTTTGTTACAATATAGAAAAATAAACTAGTTTAACGTGGATATTGGATTCATGTCATTATTAACTTTAAACCCATTAGATTCTCGCTTCAAGAACTTGCAATTGTTACGGGATTGCATTGCGACAAAATACCTACTAAGATGAAGGGGAAGAAGAAGACCCAATAAAAGAGAAACGGCCCACCCTGGCTGGCAATATGCAATCATGCATTGTGGGCTTTGTGATTAAGATGTTCAGGAAAATACGGTAACAGATTTCGATACTAGGGTCCACTATGCTTGCCTCTCTTACTGCATTTGTTTTGGTCCCCACCTCACACATTGTGAGCAAAATAGTTTTAAAGCTTGAAGTAAAGAAGAAGATGAACTTTTCTCATTGTATTTCGCTCTCTAGTAAAGAAAAAGGTTTTACAGCAATATATATATAAAACGCAAAAGTTGAGTGCATACTACTTTAGGTATAATCACTTGACACATGGCTCCACATCACACGATCCTAGGGAATCAAACTTGTTGTATAATTTGATTCCTCTGCTTGTACGTTCCTGCTCTGTTTTTTGGCCAGAAAGTACTGGTTCAGCATTTATGGCAGCAGAGAAGGACGACGACCGTTGTGAAGCTATGTTGGGCTTGCCTTTGATTTCCGTGGTGGGCTGCGTTATTGGACGAGTTGTGCAACTGGGCTTGAGCTGTTGCAGGCTGTTTGATGTTGTTGCGACTTGTGTTGAAGGCTGCTCTGTTCCAAAGTCGGCAGACAGAGCATTGCTCTTGATAGTCCCCCTCAAACTTGGTGTGGGTGGAAGAGCGACACCGAGTTTGAACCTTAAGGAGCAGAAGGAACTTTGCGGTAGTGATTTTGTAAATATATCCGCTAACTGATGTTGAGATGATATATGCTTAACAACCAAAGACCCGAGAGCAACTTTTTCCCGAACGTAGTGATAGTTGGTGTCAATGTGTTTTGTGCGAGCATGAAGGACAGGGTTTGCTGTGAGGTATACTGAAGACAGGTTGTCGCAAAAAAACTCAGGGGTTTCTGATTGAGGTATACCAAGATCTTTTAAAATTGAGTTGAGCCAAGTGATCTCCGAGGCTGTATCTGAGAGGGCTCTATATTCAGCTTCGGTGGAGCTTCTAGATACAGTAGGCTGTTTCTTGGACGACCATGAGACAATGTTGGTACCTAGAAATGTACAAAAGCCACCCGTAGATCGTCGTGTGATTTTACACCCTGCCCAATCGCTATCGCAATAAGCTCGTAGTGTGAAGTCAGTCGACTTGTTGAAAGCAATTCCCATGGATAGTGTCCCTTTGATGTAACGCAAGACACGTTTGAGAAGAGCAAAATTTGAGATGGTTGGGGCATGCATCTTCTGACATACATAATTCAGTGCGAATTGAATGTCTGGTCTCGTTAAAGTAAGATATTGTAGCTTGCCCGCTAAACTTCTGAAATAAGTAGGGTCTGAAAAAGGTGTATTTTGATCGGGAACTCTATCCAATTGCAAAGGCAATGGCGTGGGCATTGGGGAGCAGTCTTGCATAGCAGCAGCAATTAAGAGATCCTCGGCATACCGATGCTGTGAAAGGAAGAGACCATTGGGATGGTGTTGAACTTGTACCCCCAAAAAATAATGTAATGGCCCTAGATCCTTCATTTGAAATTGAGTGTTCATGTCTTGAATGAGATGCGAAAGCAGCGAGCTACTATTGCCTGTGAGGATCATGTCGTCTACATACAATAGCAACATAACAATGTCAGTATTTTTCCGATAGACGAATAGAGAAGGATCAAGTTTACTGCAAAAGAAACCAAACTCTAGTAAATAGGTGCTAAATTTGTCAAACCATGCACGAGGAGACTGCTTGAGACCGTAGATGGATTTATGTAGTTTGCACACATGAGTCGGTTTGTTTTTATCCACAAAACCGGCAGGCTGTCTCATGAACACTGTCTCAGTGAGATCTCCATGAAGAAATGCATTTTTAACGTCTAGTTGTTTTAATTCCCACTGCATAATTGTGGCTGTGTGCAACACAATGCGAATTGTAGAGGTGCGAACCACTGGGCTAAAAGTTTCGAGATAATCAACTCCTTCTTCTTGATGGAAGCCTTTTGCAACAAGTCTTGCTTTGAGCTTGTTAAGTGTGCCATCTGCATTTAGTTTGGTTCTAAAAACCCACTTACAGCCGAGCACATTCATGTGAGGCTGATAAGGAACGAGTGACCATGTTCCTGTCTCACGGCAAGTGCTCAATTCTTCATCCATGGCTTGCTTCCATCCTGGGTCTTTCAAAGCCGATGTTACTGTTTTTGGTTTGGGGTAGCTAACTTTATCAGTTAGCAAGATATATCTCCTATTAGGCTTGACAATTCCTGCTCGGGATCTAGTAATCATGGGATGTTGTTGTGGCTGTAATGGTTGCACAGGGGAAGGTAGGGGAGAACAATGGGGTGAGTGAGGTCTAGAGGAGTCTGACCTGTGCGATGGAGAAGTGACGCTGTCGCCTATAGGATCAGGATCTAAGCCTGCCGTACGCCCAGTACATCCTTCTCCATTCACAGTAGAATCTCCTCCGAGCTCAACCGACTGTTGATACGCGGCTGGTGTGGATATCGGCGAGATTAGGCTGTTGTTGCTCTGTTCTGAAGAAGGGACTTGTTCTGAATATATAGCAGGAACACCTTGTAGGTCAACCAAAGGTTCAGCTGGTGGAGTTTCGGAGACTTGTCTCGATGAACGAGTAGGTTCGAGGCTGTTCGTTGCAGTTTGTGGCTGTGATTTGAAGCTGCTATGCCACGCATTCATTAATGGGGTTGATTCAAGCTTGTAGAGAGAAAGATGCCGATCTGAAAATGGGAAGGAGGACTCATCAAACTGAACATGCCGGCTGATGTACACTCTTCCATTTGGCGGGAAGAAACAACGGTAACCTTTGTATCGCTCATTATATCCAAGAAATACACACTTCAGAGACTTGGGATCAAATTTGTTTGATGCATAATCTCTAAGTGTTGGATAGCACGCACACCCAAAGGTTTTAAGAGCTGAGTAATCCGGAACTTTGTTATACAACTTCTCGTATGGACTTAAGTTGTCATTAAGAACCGATGAAGGCAACAAGTTACTAAGAAAATTTGCTGTAAAAAATGCTTCAACCCAGAACTTTTGGGGAGTCTTGCTATGAAATAACATTGACATTCCGAGCTCGGTAAGATGCCGATGCTTTCGTTCTGCGAGACCATTCTGCTCGGGTGTGTGTGGGCATGATATGTGCTGCTGAATTCCACAATCTTTTAGGTGAGTTAAAAATTGAGTACTAATGAACTCGCCTCCACCATCACACTGAAATGTGCCAATTTTGCACTTTAATTGGTTCTCGGCTAAAGATTAAAAGGCACAAAATGTTGAGAAGAAATCCGACTTAAGCTTCAACGGATAAAACCAACAAAACCGTGACCAATGATCAACAAATATCACATAATATCTGAAACCTTGAATAGATATAACGGGTGATGGCCCCCAAAGATCGCAATGGACCCTTTCTAGGGGTCGAGTAGCTACAAATTCAGAAGCTGTGAAAGGTAACTTACAGCTTTTTCCCATCTTACATGCCTCACAAATAGTTTTATCAGACTTGATTATTGAAATAAGTTTCTTAGATGATAGATGTTGAAGGAGTTGATCATTCGCATGTCCAAGTCTTCTATGCCATACCCCATGACTTGCTGAATGTTTTCTTAGCGTGAGAAGAGCTTGAACAGGATGATTCTCCAGGATGTAAAGACCCTCATGATTTCTTCCCGAGGTCAGCAACATCTGCGTTTCCTTGTCCTTAACACGTACACCATCACAATCAAACTCAAAAGTACATGGATAGTCCTTAGTGAGCTGAGATAATGAGAGTAATGATTTAGAAATCGCAGGGCATACTAACACATCTCTTAAAGGTAAGATACCTGAGGAAGAGGGCAGTGATGCTGAGCCCGTGTGCGTTATGGGCAGAAAGTCACCATTTCCCACCATCACCGAATCCATTCCTTTGTATGGTTGAACATATTGAAGGCTATGTGGGGAGTTGGTGATATGCGAGGTTGCACCGGTATCCGGATACCACTCCTGCCCGGACTGGTCGCTAACGTCGGTTATTCGAAGAGCAGCCAGGGCTTGAGGAGTCTCATCGTGTTGGTATGTATTATTAAACCTGTGCCAACATTTTAGAGCAACATGTCCTGGTTTTCCACATATTTGACATACCTGTTTGGTCTCATTTGAATAAGTGTTTTCTGAAGCTCGTGAAGGAGAAATTTGCTGATGGAAGCCACGTCCTCGGGTGGAGAAGAAACCTCTTCCTCTAGACATTCCTCCTCTGAAAGGATGGTTTCCTCTCCCACGAGGTTGGTAGTATCCAGAGTATCCTGCTTGCTGGTTGGTTTGAGTGACATTGAACGTCATGTGTGGTGTAATAGATGAATCTGCAGAATATCCCAACAGCCTGTCTTCATAGCTGGTTAGGCAAGGAACAACATCTTCAAAGGTGGGAGATGGATGCGTGTCCATCGATCCTTCGATGCTAGTCTTTATCGGCTCATATTCTCGCCCTAAGCCATGTAAAGCAGCAAATATCTTCATCTTTTCAGTGACAGGGCTGCCAACAGAAGACAATTGTTCACACACACTTTTAATGGATTTTAGATAGTCATTCATAGTTTTGTCTCCTTTAGATATTGTCTGCAACCGTCTTTGGAGTTCGAAAAGTCTTGACGAGGAGACTCGATTGAAGTGGTTTGCCAATGAAGCCCATACATCTTGAGACGTGTTGCAGCCTACAACAACGCTTAGAATGTCTTCCGAGAATGACCCCAGCAGCCACGATTTTACCACTCTATCTACCCTGAACCAGGTTTGATATTCTGGATTTGAGGTTTCCACTGTTGTTCCATGAATATTTGGCACAGATATGGTGGTTTCAGGTGGGGGAAAGGCGCCATTAACAAACCCCAATAAACCTTGCCCGGACAAGAAGGATTCAAATTGGGTTTTCCACAAAATGTAGTTTCGTTCGGTAAGAACGATCGTTACACAATTTGTGATATTTAAGGAGGGAATAGAAAAGAGGTCCATGGATGTATTAGCCATGGTGCTCTGATACCATGTGAGCAAAATAGTTTTAAAGCTTGAAGTAAAGAAGAAGATGAACTTTTCTCATTGTATTTCGCTCTCTAGTAAAGAAAAACGTTTTACAGCAATATATATAAAACGCAAAAGTTGAGTGCATACTACTTTAGGTATAATCACTTGACACATGGCTCCACATCACACGATCCTAGGGAATCAAACTTGTACGTTCCTGCTCTGTTTTTCGGCCAGAAAGTACTGGTTCAGCATTTATGGCAGCAGAGAAGGACGACGACCGTTGTGAAGCTATGTTGGGCTTGCCTTTGATTTCCGTGGTGGGCTGCGTTATTGGACGAGTTGTGCAACTGGGCTTGAGCTGTTGCAGGCTGTTTGATGTTGTTGCGACTTGTGTTGAAGGCTGCTCTGTTCCAAAGTCGGCAGACAGAGCATTGCTCTTGATACACATCTCCAAGATCGACAAAACTCATGTCAAACTTATTAGGGACTTTGATGAATTTTTTGCATATCCATGGGAGAGGTTAGCATTTGACATGTTGGTGAATAGCATCCTTGTGGTAGAAGGGTTTTACCATGCCGTACAGTTGTTGGTGATTCATGTTGTTCCCTGGTTAATGGAGGTTGTTCACGATAATGACTCGTCTTCTTCGTGTGAATCAAACAGCAAGAGAGAAGGCGATGAAGACAAAAACTGCAAAAAAGATAAAACCGTAAAATCCAAATTCAGTCTTGGCCCTGGACACGCAGAGCTCTCGACGTAGAGTGCAAGATTGTAGTTGTCACATATCTAGTTTAAAATATTCACATGAGTTTACTTACGTAGATAAAAAAATATCTTACCAAACAATAATAAAGTTATCGGTTATAACTTTGACTGCAGGCTTTAGTCAAGTGCATCATAAAGGAAGACGGAGAGAAGATTTAAATGATAACAGGAGATAACCAAATATTAAGTTATATCACCATGTCAAATTGTTATCGTGCACTAAAAGACATCTTTCAATTCCACCTTCAAAGAATGAGGAATGAGATTAGGGAATTAGCCAATACCATTTGCAAACGAGAAAATAACAAATTGTGATTATCAAACATGAAAGCAATATCTTCTAAGTCAAGGGAAATTCCAACAACTTACGGAAACACACTCCTGTGACCTGTCATATTCACCATGCATTACACTGAAAGCCAACAAATAAATTTGATAATTTCCGCCTTTGGCACTGACCGTTAGAAGGCAGCCGGAGTACTTGCCCTTGAGATAGATATTCTATCATGTACGTGAATAGGGTATATACGCCTTGATATCGAGGAAAAGGTAAATGAATCGTTTACCAACCCCTTCATAGTAGATTATCTCTAGTACGATTATGGTCCGTGTGTTAGATATGACAACTGTTGGTGGTAAGATGGCAACATCTTGTATGAAGCCCAACAAACCCCTTAAAAAATTCATAGCGACTTCTCTAGAACACCATGTCTTCCAATACGACATCGGTACTTCGTTCTGGTTACGCATTAGGCCGCATACTTTGTTTGGTTTAGGTTCGGATCCAAGTACATTATACCTTGTTCTTTTAATATCACTAATGACAGATGTTGTTGCTAACTTTTGAAAACCTTCTCTTTCATTAACAATGTAGTGATGGTTAATTTTAGCTTTACTAACTTAGAACCAACATGATCCTTTGACTTTTACGATGTAAATGCGCCATGATACCCATTCCCACGACACTCTAGTGTCATCATGTTGGGGGTTTACTTTGTTGTATGGTAATGAAACTTGTTATTAGCGTGTATAGGGCCATGCAAAGCTTAATTTTTTCATGATTCTTAAAGACCATCCCTACGTAGACATCGTCTTCCCTATTGTTCAAGCAATCTTCCGCATGGGAAACATACACTTTATCTTTCATTACCGTATACTAAATTGGTTAGCTTGACTAAGAATTTGTTACCCTCTGATGAATCGACCTCACAAGGAACGATGTCGTGAACGAGTGCTTAGGTCTTAACACCCGCATGCCCAATGCACGACTCTAAATAATATCCATCCGCCCCACCATCTTCAATAACCTTCACGTTCCCCTTATCGACAATTGATTGAACGTTTGTTGAGGAGTATCCAGTCGTATTAGAATATGGGTCCACTGTAGTCACCAACCATTTGTGATATTCGTGTTACCATTTGTTGTTATGTATCAATGAAATTAGATTGATAGAGTTTAAGTTAACTAATAAAGAGATCAAAGCGATAAAACTTATGGTAGCTACTACCTTGTCCGGGTGGAGTTATCAAGACCGAATTAGCTATATCTTTTGAAACCAAGGATGCATGTCCCTGTCGCATTCATCACCAAGCCTAATGATCTCGTCTCCATGGAAACTTTCCGTATCATACACTGACCTACAATCTCTATATGTTCGAACTTGTACTTCCCTCGACCAAATCATCAGCGCCCACCATAAAAACTTTCGATAAAGCCCAATGCATAGTGCTAATAACCGCTAAATCCCGTTTGGTACACATTTCTTCTAGGACTTGTTAGCTAGCAAGCATGACTCCACCTTCAAGCAAATCTACACCAAAACATGTTACTTGTTTATTACACCTTGTCTAATTACTTAAACACATTGGATGAACTGATATATTACCGCTTTAACAAATACCTTGTACATTTATATCTTTTATATCTTGTCTAAGTGATGTGGTCATCAGCCCAAGTCCCGACCCATGGGCTGGCCTAACTAACCTGAGGAGAAAAATAGTAGTCAAACACGCGCAAAAAGATACATGGACATATTCCCATGAATTCAAGTCCAACCAATAAGCATCCAGCCAAGACCGGACTTGGCTTATGATCCCAACTCACAGAGGACATATGGCGACATTGAGCTCACCGCAAACCAGGCGAGACCAGGTAATGCACCAGTCATGAAGTTAGTGTTGTAAGAACTTACTATATTTGAAAATTTTCTTATATGAAAGTGTCCAAATATTTTTTGCGACCAGAAGAATTTTTCATACCTCTAGGAGCTACCTAAACACTTCTATAAGCCAAAACATGCCTTGCACCAGGTAGGTCCATGTATGCTTTCAGTTAACCTGATTGGAGCCGTTTATGGCAAGTGTGATGGCCAATCGGCTTAATCACTTGCAAACCAAAACATAGCGTTCATGAAAGATTCTTAAGTCTCTAAAAAAGCCTAAAATCAACCTATCATGTACCAGCCGCCATAGGATCATGCGAAGCCTCTTTCTTCAAGACTTATTCATATTTGAGGCCGGAAGCATTAAAGCACCAACGGCTTTCTCCTCAAGGCTACTGCATTTTGGGAACTTGTTTAATTAAACTAGACATCCCAATAAGGCGCCAATTCCTGTCCAAGTTATCACTATAAAAAATATTCACTACTTTCCATGTTTGTGTTTGCATTCAAAGCTCCAACAGCCATATTTTTAAGTGTAAGCGTCTCTCTTGTTTTTACCTTCCTGGAACTTTTGTGAGAGCTTTATGTAAAGTTCATTAGACCATTGTAAAGAAACACTATGAAATAGAAGCATTTTATTCATCAAAAACTGAGTGATTTTTATTTTTTTTCATATAGAGTTTAGTGTGAGAGATGCTCAACTCTTATCAAGCAACGGGCCAGTTATTTTAAGAGATATATACTCTCTTGGTTCATCTTTTAATTTTGTCATTCGATCAAAACCAATCATATCACTGCCTTTTTCTGCCTAAGCCAACAAAGATTCTCGACCATTGCCGATACCAGGTTGTATATTGATATTCAAGCTTACATCACTAAGTCATTCGAAGGACCACCAAAAATGAAGTTGGATCCCCGTAGAAAGTTGTCTCTCTCCACTACGTGCAATCCGAGTGTTACATATATGGCCAAGTCATCGGTATCCACTTAACAACCATGAACAGCTTGATGTCACTATCACCACCGGAGGTGCTAGTTGTACATGTGGCGTTAACATCCACTCTTGATACTGAAACTTCAACATGATAACTGAGTCAACGGCTATGAGATACGTAGACCTAGACATCTCCACAAGGGATGCAATGCTCTGATTTTCGCTAATCGCTATACAATGACTTCACTCGCTCGGCTCAGCTTTGAACCTCCATTGACCACTTTCTGATTTATCCCATCCACTACGCACTAGCAGTACATGTCTTACCACCTTCTCAGCACCCCTACAGGCACAAAGATTTACACATTCATAAAATGAATCTCCGAGCCCATAAACGTTAACATATAACTATCATATAAAATGGATATTAACATATTTAGTGCCATAAAAACAAACATTTGTAGCAGAAGATGACGAGGATGCCATTAATGGAAACATGAAATCCTCAGTCCTGTAAGTTTATATATCCCCGAAATCATACCAAGAAACTTACCAAAAAAGATAGTCATTTCTTAGTAAAATCCACTCTATGTTGGACTCCTCCGCTAGGGTTTCCATGGTGTCTTACCTCTCAAATAATATGCCTATTTATTCACGATTAAAAACTTATACATCATGTACACACATATACAAACATCAATATGTAAGTATTGCCTTGATATCTCAAACAGATTTTGTTTACTTAATGTTGCTCAATGCTCGAGCAATAACACAATTTTTGTAGATACACTAATCGTATACAGTAAAGTATGCTATCCTACGCTATATCACCAACCGTAGCATGTTAAATGTCGTGTAAGATATCCAAAGATTCTTTTGTAAGTTTACTATCACATTTCTACAATGAAATTAGGTTTTAGAAAGTCATGGTCACTTCGCAAAGGTTTCATTTTCATGAGACACAAATTTATCTGACTAAGCATATTTCCACCAAAAATTTTGGAGCATGCGAAAGAGTAAACTGAATGCTACTGTTTTCAGTTTAGGAGAGGCACTGTTGGGTTTGAATTGGTTTTCGATCAACTGCAGAGTGGAAAATAAACTCCGATGAATAAGGAGTGAATGTGTTGTCCGAATATTTTGTTTATTTTTGTTGTGCTTCCAATATTTCTCGTTCCCACAATTGTCGAAGATTGAGTCTTCATCTTTAGGCTACTTAAAACCAAGCTAGTGATGCTAATAAAACAGAAAAAATTTCCACTTTCTGTTTGAGTGTTAAGAAACTTTTCTGAGATCAACAAAATTTTAATTCGGTTAAGAAATAAACTATTTTTAATTCTTGATTTCGTTTTTGTCACTTGGAAATAAACACCTTAACACCTACAAAATCAGAAGAACCCAAGGTATCCTCAAACTAGATTGGGATTGAAGTGCTAATGTACGAGAAAATGGTTTTTCTTTTACAAGTTTTCTTCGCCAGCATGTCTGCTTAAACATTTGACCTCCTTGGTTGGTAAGTGAGAGAAAATTCTGGGTTTGTATTTGAATTCTTCATATTTCGTAGTGAAAGATGGCCAGTCTTCTGGATTTGATATTAGTCGGGATTAGTTCGGTTAAGTTAGTAATGAAACTAGTGCAATATCGTTGCAAAATGTGCAAACTAGTAATAACCCAAATGAAGTTAAGGAATTCCATATGCAATGAACATAAACCTCTATAAGTCCCCCTCGTGCCCAAATCGCTCGTCCCATCCTTCAACTTGAGAATCCAACCAATCAATGTCGTTTCATCGTTCTCTTCCCAAGAACCATCTATGAAGCAAAGAAACGGGGCTTGTGACTGATGATGTGGATCGGCTGAAGATGACTCTGTTTCTTTCTTCCTCTCCATGTCCTTCCGTTCAGTGGATGAGAACCAAAATCACTCTCTCTACGGGCTTTATCCAGGATATCAATTGCGGTCCAGTTTTTATTATTGAATATTTTATCATTTCTTCCTTTCCAGATGAACCATAAAACCTATGAAAAATGCCGAAAACCTGAGTTAGACTGACTCGCCACCGGATTACGCCCTAGTAAATAGTCAAAATTACTAAACAAACTATCCTGAGGAAAAATAGTTGGTGATGATGGGATGTTCGATAACGCTCAGGTTTGACGAGCTGGTGGACATACAAAATTGCATGGTTAATGCATTCTGTTTCATACCCGCAAATCTTACCCCGAATATTTGCAAAAATGTCCATTAGTGGCTATCACCCTGGAGAGAGATTGCCAAAGGAAATGTTGTAACTTCCTTGATGTTTTAACCTTCTAAAAAACTTGTTTCAGTGGGTTTATTGATGGTCTCCGAAGTAAAAACATGGTTTTTAAGGACCCTGATTTTTGAAGGGGATCGTATCCAAACTTGACCGTATAGACTCTCTCATTCGTGAAGTGCCAACACGAATTGCTTCTTCCGTTCCAGAGATTTGGATTAATGGTGGAAATCAACCTTACTTCCTCTAGAAACACTTTTTTACCTCCGAAAACTTCCAACCTCCATTCTCTAGTTGGACAACTACAAGAAAACATTAATATTTCCGACGCTATTTCCGATGGAAATAAAACTGTCGGAATTATACAACGCCAATGCGACGGTTTTCCGATGGACTACCGAGGGAACTTACTTCGTCGGTATTCCGTCGGTAATTCCCGACGTCTACACTACCGTCGGAAAATCGATGGTAAAACCTGACGGTTTTCTGTCCGTTTTCTGACGAACGCGTTGGCGTCGGGATATCCTCTATAAACCATCGCAAATTACCAACGAAATTCAAAACGTCGGGATTTTTCGACGACTTCCCGACGGAATATTGTTTTTACTATCCATCTAGAATCTGTCGGGAACATATCGATGGGCTGACGTCGAGTATCGTCGGTTGGTCGTCGAAAATATCCGACGGTGGTCGGAAACCATCAGAAATCCATCGGAAAAGGGAATATTCTTAAGAAAAATCTATTAAAAATTTGTGCTTATCCGGCCATGGTCGGAAACCATCGGAAATTCGTCGGAAATAAATATATTCTTAAGAATAATCTATTAAAAATTTGTGATTATCTGTTAAAAACTCGTAATAATCTGTTAAAATTCGTAATAATCTGTTAAAAATTCGTAATAATCTGTTAAAAATTCGTGATAATCTTCTAATTTTCAATATAAATACGCTATGTTCCTTCACAATTTCACCTAAACAAAAACTCTTAAGAAAATGTCTTCTTCGGGTTCTTATGATTATTTTCGATCATGGATAGATAAATCTCGGTATGATTCAACAACGGGGGAATTGACTGATGAATTTGTGCAAGGTGTTGAAGATTTCATGACATTTGCATCAAATAATAGTATGACATCGGAATAAGGTAAAATGTATTGTCTGTGTATTAAATGTCGAAATCATAGATTAATCTCTGTTAGAGAAGTACGTAATCATTTGTATAGGATTGAATTTATGTCGGGTTACAAAATTTGGTATTCACATGGAGAAACTCATGCAACGATGCAATATTATGGTAGTACTTCAAAAAGGTTAGATAGTACTAATGTTAGGGTAGAGGAACCGGCATCACAAGTTGATATAAACAGAGGTACTGTTCAAATGGTGAATGATGCATTTCGTGAACAAAGAGCATCGTACATTGAAGATAGTAGCAAAATAGAGGAACCTAATTTGGAAGACCAGAAATTTTTTGATATGTTAGATGCATCCAAAGAGCCTTTGTATAAATGATATAGAGATGAATTATCATCTTTATCTGCTACAAGCAGGTTGATGACGATAAAGACGGATTTCAACTTGGCTTAAGATTGTGTGAATGCGATAGCTGATTTTGTTAGAGATATATTACTTGAAGATAATATTGCACTTGCTTCATATTACGAGGTTCAAAAACTTGTAGTTGGTTTTGGATTTTCATATCAAATGATCGATGTATGTATTGACAACTCCATGACCTATTGGAGAAATGATGAAAACTGCATGAAGTGCTTATTTTTTCACAAACCTCGATTTCAAGAGACAAGCGGCAGAATATCTATTTCGCATAAACGGATGTGGTATTTGCTATTAATAGAGAGGTAAAAGAAGTTATATCAATCTGAACACACGGTAAAACCTATGAGATGGCATGCAGAACATAATTCAAATGGAGAAATTGTGTATCCCTCGGATGCAGAAACATGGAAACATGTTCAACAGGTTTATCCTAGTTTTGCATATAAGCCTAGAAACGTATACCTTGGGTTATCTACAGATGGATTCAACCCTTTTGGGAAGCATGGGAGGCAATACTCGTTGTGGCCAGTTATCGTGACACCTTATAATTTGCCCCATTCGTTGTGCATGAAGCGAGAGTTTTTGTTTCTAACAATTCTCGTCCCCGGCCCAGAGCATCCTAAGCGATCGCTTGATATTTTCTTGCAGCCACTAATTCATGCTCTTGATGCGATCAGTACTTATGTGGACCATAAGTGATTTTCCAGCATATGGTATGTTATTAGGATGGTCGATGCATGGAAGATTAGCATGCCCATATTGTCAAGATAATACTGATGCGTTCCAACTGAAACACGGACGAAAGACTAGTTGGTTCGATTGTCATCGTCGATTTCTACCACAAGATCATCCATATCGCCGGAGCACGACATTGTATAGGAAAAAAAGAATTTGATGGTGCACCTCCTATTCTTGACGAGAATTATATGATGACTCAACTTAGAGATTTTGGTGCTGACAGAACGGCTTCATGTGGAGGTAACGGACATTATCCTGTTGATGGTTGTGGTGAATACCATAATTGGCACAGAAAGAGCATTTTTTGGGATTTACCATATTGGAAGGACCAGTTGTTGCGCCATAATCTAGATGTTATGCACATTGAGAAGAATTTTTTCGACAACATAATGAATACCGTTCTAAATGTGCAAGAAAAAACAAAAGATAATTTGAAAGCTATATTGGATTTGCCAGATATTTTTTCCCGGAAGGAACTACATGTAAGGTCAAATGGAAAATCATTGTCTCCCGCATTCCGGTTGGATGCGCATGCAAAAGACGAATTCTTTGAGTGGATTAAGCATAGTATCAAATTTCCAGATGGATACGCATCTAATCTTCATAATTGTGTCGATACTATTGAAGGCAAATATCCAGTGATGAAAAGTCATGATTGTCATGTTGTCATGCTAAGACTATTCCCATTTACCTTTACCGATCTGTTGCCTAAAAACATCAACATACCAATTGCAGGTACATTTATATTATTTTATATATAAATAATCATAATTTCATATATTATATGATATTAAAATATATTTTTTATATAGGGATTGGTGCTTTTTTCCGAGATTTATGTACAAGATTACTTAATGCAGACGATATCCGAAATTTGGAAGAAAAAATACCAGTTTTCATTTGTAACATGGAGAAAATATTTCCACCAGTATTTTTTGATGTTATGGAGCATCTTGCTATTCACCTCCCTAGAGAAGCAGCGCTTGAATGACCTGTTCAGTACCGATGGATATATGTATTCTTTTGAGAGATATAAGTTCCACATAAAGAAAAAAGTTAAAAATCTTGCTAGGGTTGAAAATTCAATCGTCGCACAAAATATTAATGAAGAAACATCTAACTTCGCCAGATACTATTTTTCATCGCAAGTCCAAACAAAAAATAGACGACCTGCACGATTTATATATTATTTGTGTAAAAACATTAATAACTTAAAAATATTAATAATTTTAAAATATCAAAAAAAAATTAGTTTTCTTAAATTTTCATGATTTCATAATCACAATTATTTCATTACTCGATTTAATGATTCTAATCATTTTTCATTAAAATAAAAATAATTGATTATTATTTTAAATAATTTAATGTTTCAAAGAGAAAATTGTAAATAGTAAATATAGATAGATTGATAAAATATCACAATCATAATGTTTTAAGGTCGTATCAAGATTATCAAAGACGTGGTGAGTCGTCTACTCTGAGTTGTATACCAGCTCAAGTTCCAGAATCTGCAAATGATTTTTTCCGACCAATGAAAATTGAAGAATTGGTTCAGTAGCCTGGTCGTGAACTTTTTACTTTTCTTGATCCGAGGCGTCAAGGAAATTCGACATGGTAAATTAATTTTTCTATAATTATATTTAAAATAATTATTTTATCGCTATACTAATAAAAATTTCGTAGGTTTGGTATTTCAAACAACGGATTAAGCAAACCCAATCTATATTAAAGATGTTTCATTCTCTATTAAGCAAACCATATACCAAATTTAGAGATATTCCGTACGAAAAACGTCAAATTTGGTTCAGCACGTTTACGGTATGTTAATTTATTTTTAAATATATAATTGTTTTAAATAGTTTTTAATAATATTTTTTTAGTAATATATAAGTAAATTTCGCAGCAAGAATTTACATGGGATCCCATGAACACAAAATTGGTGAAAGAAGCTTTTCAAAAAGAGGTTGCAGTAAAAAATTTCCGCCACATGAACGAGTGGAAACAAAAATGGAAAAAGGGAAAATATAAACCAAGAGGGTTGAATGAGTCAGTTTAGAACGACTTTATTCGTTATTGGGAATCTTTCATTGCTGAGGTCATCTCGAGGACTAATTCGGGAAACCGAAAGAGCGACCGAGGAGGCAAAGACATTTACATTCACAATGCCGGATCGACTAGTTTTCTGAGACGAGACGATCAATTGGTAAATTAATTATTATATTATCTTTATTTATTATTATTTGAAAATTCTTAAATTATTAATTTAGAATTTTTTTACTTATAGGCACAAGAATTTGGAGCGCATGCAGATCACTTGCAACTTCTCGAGTCTATCCACACGAACAAAAAGACTGGTCGTATCCAAGATGGTCTCGTTAGTGAGATCATCGAAAAAGTAAAAAAAAAAGTGATATTTTAACTCAGCAGTCTTAAGTTGGTTCTTCATCTTCGGTCGCCGTATTGCCTCGTTCTGAGATTAACCATCTCGTTATTGATGTAAGTTTGATTTTTTTATATTTAATATTATAATACTTTTCTAATAATATTTTTTTGTTTTTACAAAAAATAACATTTTCTAAGGTTCGTCATCCAGGACTCGGGAGAGTTACAGATTCCGGTGGCACAACATTTGCAGCTAGAAACGAGGAGAATAAACAGCTAAAATAACAAATGACGACTATGTAGATAGAGATGAATATTATTTTTATATTGTACAAATGATGAGAAACAAATTTCTTGATGACTATTTTTCTTCTCCTTCTCCTCATGCTCGTCCGATGTAATTTGTAGATTAAAATAATTAAATAATTATTATATTTATAATTAGAATATAATTTTTATTAATTGTATTAATATTTTTTAAAAATATTTAAAAAAATAATTAAATTTAATATAAATATTAATTTTTTAAATATTTTAATAAATATTTTAAAAATATTTAATGAATAAATTTTTAAAAATAAATATTTTAATTTTTTTGTGTATTTGATTATTTCGTACAGATGCCGTCGTTGGAAATTACTGACGCACGATTCCGTCGGAAATATATCGGTTAACTCCCGACGGATGAAAAACGTTAGGATACACCATCGGTTCACATTCCCGATGGTAATAGTCATCGGAAAACTATCCATCGCAAATACGTCGGAAAGTTCCGACGGAAGAAATCCATCGAATATCCGTCGGAGTTTTCTGACGCCATGAACCCATCGTCTATCCGTCGGAAGTTTCTGACGGAACAAATCTATTGAATATCTGTCAGTATTTTCCGACGCCATGAATCCATCGTCTATCCGTCGAAAGTTTCCGACAGCAAAGTTTATCGTCAAACCATCGGTAATTCCCGATCCTTTCCCGATGGAAATTGATTTCCGACGAAATAGTCTCGACGGACATTTGTTATCGGAAAGTAGACGGAAATTGATATTTCCAATGGATTTCCGACGAAATTGACCGTCAGAAATTTGATGTTTTCTTATAGTGATTAGCTCAGGGTAACGAAATTGATTCAATCTGCACCGGGGTCTAGGATATGAGTCTTGTATCTAGGGGTCAACCTAAATATGGTCTTGAGGGCTATTCCCGATAATTTTCCTTGCACCTTTTTCTACCAAATCCTTCGCAGACCAGATGGAAATTCATCCATATGATGCGCTATATGGTTTTTTTGCTTTGAATACATGGGATTCCTTGAAGTAACGGTCCTTCATAACTTTGCTACGTGGGATATCAAACGCCACAGTTGTTTTGCTAAGAGGATTTTGTTAAAATCTTCCAAATTCCTAAAACCCATGCCTCCTTTGGATTTGGACAAACATAGGATATCCCATGGAAGCCAAAGAATGCCTGATGTGGCACTTTCTTAGACCCACCCGAATTTTCTAATAGCGCTGGTAAGCTTTTTACACAAGAACTTTAGTAGCAGGAAACATGGCATCACATATGTTGGAATGGTCATTACTACCGATTTTATCATGCCTCTTTGCATCCATGTGAAAGAAGTCCAACAAATTTATTGGAGTAATTCTATAAACTTATGGGGAAATAGAAATCATATCTTGATTTCGTATTTTGAAACTAAATTTAAGATTTATTTAATAAAAATCATTACTAATTAACGGTATTGTAAAAATATACAGAATATTATTTTTTCCAACAAGATTCATTTTTTTATTAATCGAAAATATTATTGTTTACAAGAGATCGTAAAAAAGACGGACAAACAACAAATAAATTCCAATTAACATTGAATATAATAGAAGAAGTCGTCAATGCATCAGCTAATTGATTACATGATCTTGGTTGATGATGAAACTCGACTGCGTCGAATTTTGTAATCTAGTGATTAATTGTGTGGATGTAATAATTGCATTGCAGATTAACACCACTCTGAATTAATGAGATTGTTTAATGATAAGTTATCTCCTTCAAAAATATCATGACGATATCCAAAGACCAAGATGCTTGTAAAGCCCATATGAATGCCAAGAATCCCGCTTCAATAATTGTATGTCGCCCTTGAAATTTACCCATTCCAATATTAAGAAAAAATATATGATCATTACGTATAATCCAACATAAACCTGAATCATATATTTTATCCCTATAGACAGCATCGTAATTACATTTAACTCATCCTTGCAGGAGAGCTATCCAATGCTTATTGATAGCGTCATTCCGAGAATATTCATGTTCTTCCTCCTTCTTTGTTAGATTTAACCACTCCTAAACATTCTCTTGACATTTTTGGAGCAATAAATCAATAGATGTATCCTTTTGTTAAAAATAAGATCATTTCTATTTTTTCAAATTCGCCAGATAATATAAAAAGGAAGGTACTTTTGCAGTAAATCGGAATCAAAGTTATTGTTGCTTTAAAATACCCAATCTTCTCCAGGCCATGTAAGCATAAGAGTAGAGGAAAAAGTATTAACCTCTGTTTCGTCAAGATCACAATATCGGTTACATTTGTTGTCAAATGTGATATCACGATGAAATAAGTGTGATTTTAATGGTAGTGCCTTATAATAATTGGCTGAGCTTTCAGATTCATTACGACTTATATCAACCGTATGATGATATCCAAATTTGATTGTATATAACTCATTTGAAGTGTACCATCCATGTGAGACTTCATTTGACAGGAGAAAGATTTTAAAGATAAGATGATAATCCTTTTTTTCAATCAAATCTGTAATCATATTTTTATTCTATTGTCATATTTTTTTTTTGGATTTATATAAGGTAATAATTTCGATGCACTGAATATATAAAGATCAATAGTATAAAAAACCCTAGAAAATAACATAATAATAAAATACCCATAAAATTCGTATGAAAATATAATTTCTCCAATAAATTTGTTTAAATATTAGAGTTCTTTGTGGTATTCATATCATCATATGATTGTTATAAAATTACTTTTCTGGGAATTATTAATTTTTTTCACAAATTATTGAAACTTTACTTCGTTTTTTGTTGAGAAAACAGCTGATTTCACTATAAACTTGTGATCGTGGGATTATATATATACAAATTATCACGCTATGTCGTTATATATATGAACTCTCTATATTTTTGAATTTAACCCATAAACTTCAAAAACGTGGCTAATTCCATAAAGTAGACGGTTTTTGTGTATTTTTTCGTTATACGTGCTGACATGGTTGCTACGTCAGATTTCCAAAAACAACATCGTTTTGAATCAAATTTTTTTCCAAAAACATAGAGCAAAACAACGTCGTTTTGGTAAAGTCTAAAACGACATCGTTTTGGATCTATTTTTTTAAATCGTAACCCAAAACGACGTCGTTTTGGATCTATCTGTTTTTTAAACATAGACAGAATGACGTCGTTTTGCGTTATGATTTAAAAAAAAAAATCTAAAACGACGTCGTTTCGACTTTCTTCAACAAAAATATGAAATTATATGAATTAGGATTCTTTGTAGCTAACTTTTTTGAAAAAATGAAGGGAGAAAATTCGTTATTTTTACAAACATTAATGAGAACAAAAGTCGATTTAGGTTTCATCTAACGAAAATATCAATCTTACCGAAACATTAACGAGACTATCGTCTAAAACTCTTAGAATTACTATAATTCTTATAATAAATTGATTTTATTTCGGTGGATTGATATTTAGTTTTGTAAATTATATCCGTTCACCCGATTTAGTATATTCAAAAATCTCCAACCCCCTTGGAAAACATTTGCATCCTCTCTAATTTTTTCCTAGTCGAATTTCTCAAACTAGAATCTACCCAGAAATCTTCTTATCAATTTCTCTCTCGGTGTACTATTTCTTCAGCTTTCTCTCTTATTCACTCAGGTGATGAACAATTTTTTCAATCATTGACCATTAATGTTAGTTACAGTTTTTGGATTTTACTGGGTAATTACTGTTTTTTTCTTTCCTTTTATTTTTTAAAAAAATAGATGGTTTAATCAAAACTACTTTATTTTGATTATTTCACTTTTGCATAATGAAAAAACAAATAGGACTTCGTTTTTTCAAATATTTGACGTGGCAGCCACCTCAGCAAATATAACAGAAAATATATGAAAAGATGGAATTAGCAACATTTTTGAAATTTATGGGTTAAATTCAAAAATATAAATAGTTGATGTATATAATAATATTATGTGATATTTGTATATATATATATAACGTGGAATCGGGTATGTTTTCCTTTTCTTTTTTTTTAGTAAACTTACTCTGTTGACCAAAATTGCCCCTTGTCATCGTCGTTATCACTCGACAGTAGTCTCTAAATTTTTTTTCCTCATCCTCTTCATTGATTCTTTCGAATCAAGCTTCTTTCATTTTCTTCTGATACGAATCCTTACCCCTTTTGGATATGATCCGATTGTGTTTCGTTGCTTCTAGTTAATCGCTGCGATTTAGAAAAAACCCTAAATCTCAGAAACCGAGTTCTGGTTCTAATGGCATGGCAAATTCAAGCTTCACGCTTCTTTCCATCATCATTATCGATCTTCGAAAGTGGAAAAAGTCAATCCCTTATGATAAATCTCTTCCACAGAAGAAGAGATTCGTGGATTCATCCAATGAAAGGGTAAGCGTTTTTATTTTGGAGGCGTTTAGGGTTTTTGATTCATCATTGGTTTTAACATTGAAAAAATCTCTTCCATTTTTTCAATAGTTTTCAGATGAGAAGAGCAAATCAGAGAATTATAGCGTTTGCTTTAGACACAGGTTCTTCTGTTCCTGAAGATGGCCAAGGACAAGAGATCAATGGAGACAGAACTGGTCTCGGTAGCACAAGATTAGGCAGAATTGCGATTGCATTAGGCAAACAATTTCTTGTAAAGATAAACTCTGCAAGAAAAAACTTCCCAATGAAGATATTTCTACTGCTTCTTGGTTTCTACACTGCGAATGCATTGGCTACGATTCTTGGCCAAACAGGTGATTGGGACGTGCTTGTTGCAGGGATCGTCGTGGCTGCGATTGAAGGAATCGGTATGCTTATGTATAAGAAACCATCTTCTTCAATGTTTTCTGGGAAGTTGCAGTCTTTTGTTGTGTTTATGAATTTTTGGAAAGCTGGTGTTTGTTTGGGTCTCTTCGTTGATGCTTTCAAGTTGGGTAGTTGAAAAAGAAAAGATCCTTTATTTTTATTTCTACTATATGAGTAATGTTTGTGTATAGTTTTGCTGGAATATGTTCTTTGAGAATGCAAGTCTTAGTTGTTCTAGGCACATAATTCTCTTCTATGGATTTATACTTCCACTTCAACAAGAAAGTAGGTTAAGCTTTGTTTTGGAAGAACTGAAGAATCTTGTATGATAATGGGATCAACAAATTGATGCAATCTAGTATCTGATTGGTCCATCGAGGAGGCTGCTTGTAGCAAACTGAGATAGAATGACTCAAATAGAACTGTTGAACTATTGGATTTCCTGAGTTTGTAAATTCATGAGTCATTCCTTGTGAAACGATATTCATTCATACAGAAACAATAACCTGGATAGAAGAAGCACAACTTCTCAAGGGATGAAGCAAAAGGTGCAAAACCGTATCTTATGTTTCATTATGGACTAAAAGCAGAGCCTACAGCTCTTTGATTGGTGATATGTTGATGGGTATGGTAACATCGAGATAAGAAGCGATTCTCAAGATTTTCCAAGTGCATCCCCTGTCCATCATGTGAACAGACATATAAGATCTTTAACTATAGTTGATGCAACTGGATCAAGTCCAGCAGTTTACTCATCATAGAAGAGCTTTTTGGATGAAAGAAAAAGCAGCACATGATGTAACTTGAATACACATAGATGAACTGTGCAGATGGTGGGAATCAAGCCTCCAAAGAAGAAACACATTCATGAACTTGACTACCTCTGCTAAGGTTTATGTCACAAGCTCAGATATTTGTTTCTCAGACATTTTTGAACTTTCATAACTGAGATTATTACTTAACATAGAAACGTTACATCAAAGAGTATCGGCCACCTTTTGGCTAGAAGTGAGTTTAAAGAATAACATCTTACAGTAGAAAACCGACATTTTCACAAAACAGTTAAAGAATCAAAGAGGGCTGCACTCTGTAATACCTTAAGGCAGAAAAAAAAGCCATTAAATAATAAGAAAAAGACAAAGTCCAAACCAAAATAATGCATGACTCATGAGACATATAGGGAGCCAATACGAAGCCTTGATATGTCTTATCATAACTTATCAAACCAGCTCGTCGTATAAAACCTCTCCCTGCGTAGCAACCGTTGGAGACGATCAATAATCTTTAGCGCAAGACATTCAACAGTTGCAGTATTATTTTAAAAGCCGGAGATAATTTCAGTATTCGTCTATAACAAAAGCCGACATTATAAATAAATTTATTTAAAAGGATAATGGAGTAATGTTTTCATGGTCTAAAAAGTAAGATGGAATGCTAAAAATTCAAAATTGTTCATTAAAAATACAACGGTCTTTCTACATATCGATCTAGGGTTCCATTTCTTTTCTATATAAAAAGAATCACGAAATAAAATAGAGACAAAAGATTTTGAGTGGCGAACCCATGCCGGAGTATCGCCAGAGCAGCCATCGATCAATTACATGGAATGAGAAACTAATGTAGCTACCTAAAACGACGTAGGACACAAATTATACCAGTTTTGGGAGAATGGAAAAACGGATATGCAAAAACTAATCCAAACGACTTGATAATTGGATGAATGTTCTTGACTTCCTCATTTATCTAATTCCACAATTGGTTTGTCATTCAGAGTTATATTCTGAAAGTTATGATTGTTTTCCGGTAAACATTGTATGTAGTGCGAATTTACGACCAGTCTTGGTACAAATAGAAAAAGATGATCAAAAGTATTCATATCGATCTGAAATTTGGTGAGTATCTCCACAACATATATATTTTATTGTCTATATATAAATATTGTTTTAGCCATTTGATAGATATTATTGGTTTACCGGTCCTGATATGTGCAGAATGGTTATGCGACCAGTATGTAGGGTTATGTATTTTGGTTGGGAAAACTTAGCCTGTTTGACCTAAAACTTTGCAGAGATAGTAACAAGACATAAAATTAACTCTCGCTTGAAGGAGAACCGATTTGAGAACGAAGAGCATAGGAAATTATGATCTCAAAGTGAAGGCAATAAACCTGTCCCAAAATGAAAGGTTTGCATTCTTAGTCAACATGTGGCAAAGGTGAGGAACGAGTTCGTGTTTTTCAATATACATGTATATCTCATATTAACAGTTAGTTTATTATTAAGTCGATCGTATCTATATGTTACATACTTTATAAGTAACATATATTTGGATGTTGATTGTATATGATACTTATACGTATACATATATATAAATATATAGTTATATATAATAAGAACTAGTATAAAATTGAGAACAGAAAATAAATATGTGTTATTTAGTAATATTTTATCGTGTAATGCATGTGATCGAATGTTGATAATTGAGAATGTATTAGATATAGAAAGGTAGAGGCACTCAGAGTCGGAAGAACTGTGTTATGTAAGACTCACATGGGTGTGGTAAGATAGTTGTGCCCTGCCACGCATAGGAGCACTCACCTGTAGTTCTGTGGTGGTGTATGGATGTGTACAACCTTCATAGGTTAAGATGGCTGACAAGCCAAAAATTTTCTAGTGTGATAGTCGGATGGTTGTGCCTGGCCACACATGGATATCCAGGAAGATGTGTTTAGGCACGAGAGGTTTGGATGGCATAATGGGTCGATGTGAGAAGGCACGTAGTGATCCATTCCGTTACAGATTGATAAGTTTGTGGGACAGAGTTCCATTTATGTGTTGTGTGTATGTCCTAGACACGTGATTGCGTGCTTGTTTTAGTTTTAAACTTCATGTTTTTATAGATGTATTTGTGTATTGTGAATTGGTAAGTCCTAAAACTTACATTCACTCAGTAATATTTGATTAGTCATCCCCTCATTTCTTTTTAGGGGAGCCTGAAGAATAACTTATCGGAATAGAGCTAGAGTTGTGTTGTCTTTAATGTTTTCAAGAACCTTGGTTTTGTTCCTTTTTTCAAGATATTATTTAATTTTTTTGGTTTAAAATTAGTTTTATTGAGAATTTTGATAAAGAAATAAGAGACTGATGTTAGAAACTTTCTTATATCTAACCTGTATTATAAAGTAGTTATGATTAAATAAATAAATTAAAATTAGTTATGATTAAATAAATAAATTAAAATTAGTTATGATTAAATAAATAAACTAAAATTAGTTATTATTAAATCAACAAAACTAAATAAGTGAACTGATGGATATGACTAAAATTAATATCACTTATTGAATCAGTTCAATTTAGCAGATCGGTTATTGATCTTTAATACTTCCGTCAACTACACAAACTTATGCGACTAAACCTATTTCCACCTATACTTTTTGGGTCTTTCTTTAACTACATAAACTGTATTTTTCTTTCATAAATTACACAAACTTCATAAATTCTTCTAATTGCAGAAATTGTATTAATGTTTATGCGTTAAATAGCTACTAAATCTTGTTTTAATTCGAAAATCTGGTTTTAATTTGGGTTTATTTTGATAATAAAACTAGATTTTCGAATTAGAACCAGATTTAGTAGCTATTTAACGTGTAAACATTAACGAAATTTTGTAATTGAAATAATTTATTAAGTTTATGTAGTTTACGGAAGAAAAACACAGTTTATGTAACTTAGAAAAAAACCAAAAAGTATATGTGGAAATAGGTTTATTCGCATAAATTCATGTAGTTGACGGAAGTAAACCCTATAATTTTTAACCGAATAGTTTGTAAAATTTTGTTTTGCAACAAATAAATTAATCTCGTTCTAAGATTAAAATAGAATTTACAAAATTTGAATGATTGAACCGAATTAAATGTGATAGTATTGATTAATTAATTTGCTTCCAACTTACTATTAATATGTTATACTCTCATCTCTTATTGCCGTAGTTTGAAATTAAATGTTGGTGATATTCTTTTGTCCCTAAGGAATACTTATCACAGAGGTGATTTATATAATGATGCAATACTGCAAATTACTAATTTCATTAATTATGTAATTGAGGGTAAGATTACAACAGAAAATGATAAGTTTAGGGATGAGTTAAAAAAAATTTATCACTAACAAAGAAAAAACAAAAAAATTTAGTGAAAAAGATTAAATGTCGTGTAAAAGGAATTTTTCTGATATATCGAGTAGTTTTGTTTTTTCGGTATATTTTAGAGTTTTTTAAATGTAATATAGGTTTTAAATTTTATGGTTTATTTAGTTTTTATTCTTTTAAAGTTGTTTAAATTAATTACTATGATTTGACATATTACGATAAATAATTTATTATTTTTACATATCTATTGAATTGTTCATATTTTAATCAAAATCTAATTATATAACTTTTCAATTTAAAAATTAATATTTAAAGATAAAATTTAATTTTACAAAAGAGTATAGCCAAAATAGATGCATAAATAATGGTTAAAAAGATATTTTTTATATATAAGTATATAATTTTAATATAAAATCGCACCAACATATAGTTCCAATATAATATGTATAAAATTAAAACGTAAACATGTTACAAATTGAAAAAAAAAAATTTAGTACTTTTGAATACATAGAACACAAATAAATCTCATTTTATATAATCAATAATACATATAACATCTATCAAATATAATAATAATAGAGTTTATAATATATTATATCATGCAAGAGATGAATAATTATTTAATTTTCATATGATATTTGAATACTCATCATATCATAATTTTTTTTTAGCTATAGTATTTTTTAATAATATGTAAGCATCTCATTAAATGTATAAGAAATGATGTGAATAAAAAATTATGACATACCACATGTTTAATACTAATTTATGTTTATGTTTCATAATTGATTAACACCAACAGAATTTTCTAGAAAATTTGACTAAAGAAAAAAAAGAGAGCAGATAATCTCGTTTTTAAAAAACTTCAAGAGAGAGAGAGGAGGATTTGATTTTGTAAAGATAGTTTAGTCATTTGCCACTTGAAATTGGTAGTGTATTTGTTAAAATTGACACTTTTTAGTGGTATTTTGAAAAGTATTACCGCAAAAATAGGTTTTGAAAATGGACAATTGATTAAAATAATATTTTTTTAAATTTTTTATTTTAAATATATCACTAATCATTTAAGTTTTTAAAAATACCACAAGTTTAATATTAAAATAATTTAAAATCTTTTTTAATAAAAAATATTTAACATTAAATTATAAAAATAAACCTAAAAATTATATTTTAATTATATATATATAGTTTATTTGAAGTAAATAATTATTTTCATATATAATTTATATTATTTTAGTAATTTTATTTTTAATATGTTAAATTTAGAAAATAAAGTTAAAAATTGTTATTTTACTGTATTACTCCTTAAAAATTTCCAAAATTACTAGATATTTTGTATTTCTTGAAATTCTCTCAAATGCTACCATATTAAATTTTTGAAAAATTATCATAATTATCTTTTTGTTTCGCAAATACCATAAATAATTTAATCTAAATAAATTATAAACTAATTAAAATATTATAATTAAGTTTTTAAATTCTAATTTAGGATTTATATTTTCATCATTAAAAAAATTTAAATCGATTTTATATGAAGGTAAAATTAGTGATGATAATTTTAAAAAATAAATATATATTTTTGAGAATTGCTTTTTTTTTTCTTTCTATTTTCGCTTTATTTTGGTCAAAAAGTTATTTCGCACTTTAGAAATTTCAATAATTCCACAATATTCGTTATTTATAAACGGACACGAAACTCGCTGTGGTTGATCTCTATCCAACAAATAACACTAGAAACAATCCTCTTAAGATCGCTTCATGGGATTTCAATGTCAAGTTCTCTTCTCCTCCTTCTCTTGATCCTTCTCCGATCACCCATCACCGGTCTGCACCTCCTCCTCGTCTTTCTTCACTCGCTCTTATAACTCTTTTCATTTCACTCTCCTCCTTCAACTCAAAGGGAACGGATCTAGACTACAGATCTTTCGTGATGGCGTCCGTTTTCTTGTATCACGTAGTGGGAGATCTAACGGTGGGGAAGCCGGAGATGGTCGAGTTTTACGAGACAGAGACGGTGGAATCGGCAATTCGAGCGATCGGAGAGTCGACGGAGTGCGGGATTCCAGTCTGGAGGAAGAGATCGACGCCTTCACTTCCTGGGTTCGTGGAGAATAGCGATTCCAGGCAACATAGATTCGTGGGGATTTTGAATTCTCTTGACATCGTTGCTTTCTTGGCTAAGACCGAATGTTTGCAAGAAGAAAAAGCCATGAAGATACCTGTCTCCGAGGTTATCTTCGCTAATAACACTCTCCTCAAACAGGTTGATCCTGGAACAAGGTTAGATCATAAAGCTCTCAACTTTGAGTAAAGCGATTTGTGATTCGTAATTCTACTGTTATGCTCATTTCCCGTTTTTCACTGCTTGAATCATCCAAAGTTGGTCAGTTGATTTTGGTTTAGTTCTATCAATTGTTTCCTATGCTAGTTTGACATTAGTTGCACATATCTAGATCTTGCATAGTCACAAAGCATATGATGTGTGACCAGAAGAGTGTAACAGCTTAAACTCCATTGTTTTGAGCTTAATTTCGATATAGTTGAATCCAAAGTTGGTCATTTCCTTCAATTTGAAAACAAAATAAGATCCTAAGTTTTTGATTGGCAGAATCTTAGATCCCTGATTTCATTTTTTTTTTCTCTCTCAACATGGTTGGATCTAAGCAGAGAAACTCTTACATATAGACCATGTGCTTAGATACTCACATTTTGGTCTAGCTTCATATTTCCAATATAGATATAAAAAGTGGGACCTCTTTATCTTCTTATTTTATTGATTATAATTTAGGTGACTCAGTTTACTAATTTTGGTTAGCAAACTGAACTGTTCAATGTTTTCTTGTGTTTAATGTTTAAGAAAATGTTGCAAACATCTGGGAAACCCCAACAACCAAAAAGAAAAGTTTTAAAATGCTCCAATCTTGTTTACTATTAACTTTCCTTATCTTACTTAGACCCTTAGTCAATGCTTTTTTTTTATGTCAGCATCTACCTTTGTATTGAAATGATATAACTTTATGTCATCAACTAACAAAACAACAAGAAAGACATGATTAAATATGGACCTTTTTCGTAAATTCTGTGATGCTAAAGCATTTCTCTACATAAAAGTATTACTTTTTTTTCTCTCTTACGAAAAGATTCTGTTTTTAATTTTATCACTCACCCACTACAAGCAGAACTTTCATTTGGCTAAAAAACATGTCTATTATCTTCATGTCCATAGCCTCGGCAAGTCATCTGCTTAGATATAAGCCATTAATAAGTTTTTGTAACCATCTTTTTTTGTCCTTTTATTGTTTTCTCACTTTTCTATACTATTTTTATATGTTTTTTTCACGTTAGCTAGTTACAAATCAACATATTGAGAGCCTCGAGCCCTCGATTTGTGTCCTCAATTGTTGTTCTCTTGCCTTCAGCTTTTTTCATATAAGCTGTTTTAAAGCTGAAGGAGGGTACGAGCCATTATGTAAACTAGATTTCAAATCATCAAAATAGACTTAAGCCATTTACTCTAAGTAAGGATGCATACTAGTTGCTTCAAATTGTGTTACTTATTGGCATGTTACTCTGAAAATTTTAAGGGTGAATAGCTCAGCAGGATTGTAAAAGCAGAAGGATGCTTATCAGTTGTTTCAGAGACTGTAAAATGTCAACCTCATTTTCACTTGAGATTATTGCAAGTCAAGATGTGAATGTGTTTATGGATTTGGTGGGAGTTTACCTTTTAAAATCTCTTGTTTTCCAGTTCCAAGTCGCAAAGCTGTCATGATTCGTGCATGGTTACATACTTACATCTATATGTTGCGCATTTTTTTGATATTCTATAAGTGGACAACCAGTGAATAGTTCTGTAAAACTACGACCAACTGGATATGAAATGTGGGTAAGTAGTTTTATATATATCTCCACGTATAGTGTTCCTTATCTATCTGCATCTTTGTTCTTGCTTGTGCGTATCGACAAGGTTGGATCTGTCAAGTTTTCTACAAACCTTTGATTTGTTAACTAAAATGCTCTCTCGTTAAAAACTTTTGAACTAAATGGGTTGCTTTAAATACTGTGCTAGCTATCTTCATCAACCCTAATGTCAAAGATTTAAATTATCATGTACATCCGATGTTTCCTAAAGCTACCTCCTTTGCATTCTGAACTAGAATTCATACCTCTGTTGGCTCCCATATTCCTTGATCCTCATGTAACTAAGTAACTTTATTTAGGTTTATTTTGTTTGCATCTTGAAAATTCCTGATTCCATTATTGCAGTGAATTTGATATGTCTATGGAATTACCTTTATGCTATTTATTTTATTGTATTCATTTGTAATGCAAGGTTGATAGATGCTTTGGAAATGATGAAACAAGGAGTGAGGCGACTTTTGGTTCCGAAAAGCGTTGTTTGGAGAGGTATGAGCAAGAGATTCTCCATTCTTTACAACGGAAAATGGCTGAAGAACAGTGAAAACTCTAGTAGTAGCAGCGGTCTCACTGCTGACTCCACTAACAGGCCTGCTACTTCCAAGGCTTCAAGCCGGGACAAGTTTTGTTGTCTTTCAAGAGAAGACGTGATCCGCTTCCTTATAGGTGTCCTTGGAGCATTAGCTCCTTTACCGCTCACATCAATCTCCTCTCTTGATATCATCAATTTAAACTATAACTTCATTGAAGCTTCACTTCCGGCCATTGAAGCCACCCGAAGGCCGATGTGTGACCCTAGTGCGATCGCTGTATTGGAACAAGCTGAAGATGAAAAACAGTTCAGGATAATAGGAGAAATCTCAGCTTCAAAGCTGTGGAAATGTGATTATCTCGCTGCTGCTTGGGCTCTAGCTAATCTATATGCAGGACAGTTTGTGATGGGAGTTGAGGACAACATGTCATCTAGATCATTCCGCGATTTCCTCCAGACTTCATTTGTTGGAGGAGAGCAGAAAGGAACAGCAACAAAGGCCAAGAAATTCAGTAGCAGGAGCATCGGTTTTAATCCAACAAGCCCGACAAGGTTGAGCATTGGTAGGAGCATGTACAGGGGAAGAAGTGCGCCATTAACTTGCAAAACATCGAGCTCATTAGCTGCAGTTATGGCTCAGATGCTGTCTCATAGGGCCACACATGTTTGGGTTACAGAGGCTGATTCTGATGATATTCTGGTTGGGGTTGTGGGCTATGGAGAGATCTTGGCTGCTGTTACTAAACAGCCTGTTGCTTTCGTTCCTTCGAAACCTTCTTATGAAGGTGTTGGGAATGAAAATCAAAGCTAAGACTACAAAATCAAAAGGATAAAAATTTCTGTCTGGTGTCCTGAAAAAAGGTTGTCTTTATACTTTCTAAGGACAATAGTTTTGGGTAATGGTCAATTTGTGCACTTTTGAATTTAGTACACAAATCCCAAATAAGCAAAAATAAATGAGTTTATTTTTTTTTGTTTCTTGGACAGTCATATTTTCTTAATTATTGCCATGTGCACTGTTTGTTGATATTATAATGTTTACAGCATATGCTGCATATATTTTTTTATGTTATATCTTCATTTGAATTTTAGAAGTCTTATGACGTTTACAACAAAAATACATGAATACTAAACCGTGGCTTACACAAGTCAAAACTCTAGAAAACTAAGCCCTTACGAGGGAGACGAAAACCCCAAAGATGGGAAGCTACAATCTAAAACTCTCGATAAGTTGGGAAAAACCGCAAAAAATCTTTAACCTTCGCTGAACACTAACGTAACCGAGACAAACAAACATAAAATACACCTTGAACCTTCGCTGAACACTAACGTAAAGAAAACAAACCACAAACCATAAAGGTTTAATGAGACCCACGAAAAGTGGCGGATGCAAAAACATAACTAGAATGGAGAATGTCGGACTGGAGTCATATCATGTTTAAAACAAATAAATAAATTGATGCATTGTAATCGTATAAAATATTTTTACTATATTTAAAAGAATATATATAATCAAAATAATGTAAAAAATTGTCAAATTTTTTTTATTTAAATAAAAATAATAAAACATAAAAATATTAATATATTATTCATGAAAAATAATCTTATTTGTTTTTTTTACTGCAAAATTATTTATTAATTTTAAATAATCGAGATTCTCAACCAACTTATTTTCTATTGATATTATTGACAATTCATTCAATCGTTCTTGAGACATAATCGAACGTAGATATTTTTTTATGAGCTTCAACTTTGAAAAGTTCTGCTCTAGCAACTGAAATTGAAATTGTTAATAATATGCGATAAACAATCCATGTGTTTGGTTAACATCCATCCATTCTTTTAAAAAAATTCCAACATCGTGACCGCCTTTAATTTGTAATTTTTTTTTGGCAACATTCCCTTTAGATATTGTAGTTCCATAAATAGATGTTTTCCATGTACATCTGAAACCTCATCATGCTCTAAAGAAACTTCAATCTTGATAGAAGATGTCATCAACTCATCACATTTTGCTCCCTTTAGTCTTTTCAAACCAAACAAAAATCCAAAGATTTCTTTACAACGCTGGAATTGCTCGAATCTAACTTCAAGAGACATTATAGTTGTTAGTTGAAGATGCAAATAAGCAGTATATATACTGCACAACACTAAAAATAAAATAACTTTCTCGGATGAGCAAACCATATCACAAAGAGCAAGATTGAGACTATGACATCCACATGGAATATAAAATGTCATTGGATTTATATCAAGCAATCTTTTCTGAACTTCCTTATGTCTTCCTTTCATATTTTGTCCATTGTCATAGCCTTGTCCTCTTACATCTTCAATATTCAACTTAAGATTAGCTATTGCATTTTGAAGAGTGTTAAAAATTCCTTCTCCTATCTTGTCTTTGATTTCCAAAAAGGTCAAAACGAACTCTTCAACTTTAGGTGAATCTGTAGAAATATCCACACATCAAATTAGAAAAGTCATTTGCTCTTTATGACTCACATAAGGAGTGAAATCCAAAAATGATTGAAAAATATTTCGTTTGTTGAATCTTTTTTAAGATCACCATCTTAATTTCATTAGTAAGCAATTCTATCAACTCATTTTGAATTTTATGACTGAAATAATGGTAATGAGTTTCACCTTTTTCAATCAGTCGAATGTGTTCTTCATTACTTCATCAAAGCTTCCTATCATTCTGATAAAAGCCAAAAAAAGTTCACTATTCGGATCACTAATCTTTTCGTTTTTTCCACGAAATGCCAAATTCTTTTCTGCTAGAGTTTTTACCACTACAATTATCCTCAACATCACATCTCTCCAATGCTTTCTCTCTTTGTTAATTGCCTCCTCCAAATGCTTGTCAATAGTTTCACTCTTTTTCAACCTAATTTCTAGTTCCATCCATCGAGACATGCAAACAATATGATGATAAGTAGTTTCATGTGATTTCAGCTTGTGTTAATCATTTCTCATCATACCCAATAGTTACCAAAACAGGAGAATTTTTTATTTGAGTAAATAATTTACAACAAAAACAAAAGATCTTGTTTTTAGTTTTTGAGTAAACTAACCATTTTCTGTCTTGTTTTTCTCCGTTGCTCATTTTTCTTGTATAACAAGAGTAAGTGAAACATCTATCAATATGATCTCTCGGAAAAGGATAATCAGTAGGTGGTCTTGTGGGTGGACCTTTCTGAACCAAAAAATCTCTCATTCGTTGTTCAATTTTCCTCCAATTTCCAGAACCATTCATATCCACATTCATGAAGAACCTTAATATCATCAACTTTCTCATATTGTCTCCTGTTTTTATTCTTAAATTGTTCTTTGTTCTCGTTTATTACATTAGCATCATCTCCAACAAAATCTTCTACACTCTTCGTGTCTGCATTTTCTTCAATAACAAGCTCTTCATCATCTTCAATAGGAAACTCTTCATCTTCCTTGTTCATCTGAATTTTAACAGTTTCATCGATTTCAGAATTTTTAGTTCTCGTCGCATACTTAAACATTTCATTGGTTTGAGATTTCACCAATTCGTCTTGTCTTTTCTTTCTCTTTCTATTTGCACATCCAATTGATTGATTCCTGATTTTATTTATGGGCATTATTTTCTACAAATACATTATAGAACTGAATAAAATTGTTTTACTTAAAAGAAGAAAACAAAGCAATACATAAAAATTAAACATTGGACAACAATTAGTATAATTTAGTATGATCAATTTGAAATCAACTTCAGCTGCTAAAGTTTATCAAATCTAGGAGAGAACATGAGAAAACTACCAAAAATCATGAAAAACACATAAAATTGTGTTAAGAGAAAAAAGAACAAAAGTAAGAGAAAATAGAAAAAAACTTACATGAATAAAAATACAAAATAGCAAATATTGACAATTAAGTATTTTAAAGTTAAAAAGTAGGAGTATTTGCAAAATTGACTTAAAATTTGTTTTCAATTGCAAGTTTAACCACTTAAACTTTTTTTGCAAAACTAACTTTTTATCTCTATTTTATCATTTAACAATAACTTTATTTACAACTTTGCCATTAACTTAAAATAAAAAACAAAAACAACACAAAGACCATTATGAATAAGTTTTTCAAAAATATTACGAAAATATCATCTTCTTCATTGCACACAACCACCATTGTCGTGATTGTTGGGAGCTCTTAATTCTATCGACACATCCACCATAATACCTCTATTCTTTCATCAAATCTCATTCATCTCAACCTCTTTCATTTTTTCTCACATTTTCTTCCAATTTCTCTCTTCACACTACATTCCAAAGCTTCCAACTTTGCAAAAATTCATCATTATTCGTTCAAACAAGCTTCTAGGAGTCTATATCGGTCATCATTTAAGTCGCGTATCTAAAAAATCAAGATCGAAGGTTAGTTTTCGTGTTTTGGTTTTGGTTATTTTTTCAGTTCATACAGTTACGAGAAGTCTGCTTAAATCGGAATAAATCTTTCTTTAACCGGAATAAACTATTTTTCTCACTGAAGCAGACTTCTCCAAGAAGTCTTCGAGGTTTTTTCCTATCAAATCATACTTCTCGGAGAAGTATGCTTTTATAGAAATAAAAATAGCAAACTTCGCGAAGTCTGCTTTGATCGGAATAAACGTCACAGACTTCGAGAAGTCTGCTTTGATAGGAATAAACTGTTTTCTCACCAAAACAGACTTCGAGAAGTCTGCTTTGATCGGAATAAACATCGCAAATTTCTCAGAGAAGTCTGCTTCATTGAGAAAATTTAGTATGTGTACAATGATATAATGATAATGGTTCAAATCTGTGTTGTTTGTGGAGAGTGGATTATGACAAAGATTTGGAATTTTTCTGTGGATAATATAAAAGCAGGTAAAATGTTTGTAATTGGTGATGATGATTTCGTTGTTGATGAAGATGAGAATAAATTTTAATCAGATGGTGAGGATTACATTCTTTACGGTAAATTGAAAGATGAATAAATTCAGTTTTAATGTTGAGTATCTCAGAAAATTAAGTTGCGAGCAAGGACAAAGTACAAAATCTGTCGAGAAGTCTACGAAAAAGCCTGTCAAGAAGTCTACAAAGAAGTCTATGAGATTTATACAACAAAGTTTGCCGATATAAGTATGTATTTTCTGAAACATGGAACCAATCATTTCAATTAATTAGAAGGCACAATGTCATCGATGTTGTGTTACAAAAACATCCAAGACTATCTTGCACCATAAATATAACATATACATTGATTACAACAACATCCAACACAACTTGTTAACTTAGTATTTTGATGGAATTGTTAAAACATATCTTTAGATTTTGTAGATCAATTTATTGTTTTTCATTCAGTTCTTGCTATTTTTTTGTTATTAAGAAGTATGATTAAGTATCTTAAATATTCACTAAGTCCTTAACTATGTATAAAAGTGCTTATGAAAATTTATAGTAATATTTGTGTTTTTAATGGTTGTTATTTTGTAATTTTATAAGTATGATTTGACTTGAGTTGATTTAAAGGTGATTGACATACAACTAATAGTTTATTATAATTTTGAAAAAGTTGATTGAAAACTGACTGATAAGGTGGAGTGATGGGAGCTACTGATAGGTACAATAAAGTTTACAAAAACTTATTTAAAATATGACCAAAAATACACACAAAATCTGTAACTACTAATGAAGTCTGCAAGTGATGAACTTGTAATGAAAACGTTTTATGAAGTTTGCAACTGAATTATGCAACATGTTATGAAGTCTGCAACACGAAAATCTATTGATTCAAAAACCAACGTCAAATTTAAAACGTAAGAACAAAATTTAAAAACAACAACAAAAAACTGTAAAACCACCATAAATTTCATGGGAAATTTAAAACATCTATTGAAAATCTTTAAAAAAACTATCTAAAATTTTAAAAACCATTAAAAATCACTTTAAAAACTACTAAAACAACAATATTACTTTTTGTAAATCTTTTTCCAGATTTACAACAAGAAAAAATGAGAAATAAGATAAAAATATAAAAAAAAATATTGAGAAAACAACAAAATTTCCAAAACCACGAAAAACGTAACAACTAGTAAAAACAACAAACTTACGTTTTCAAACTGTTATGAAGTCTGCAACTGAAGTCTACAACCTGTAATGAAGTCTTCAACACGAATCCATTAATTCAAAAACCAACGTCAAATTCAAAACGTAAGAAAAAAACTCAAAAACAACAAAAAACTGTAAAACCACCATAAATTTCAAATATCTATTAAAAATCTTTAAAAAACCATCTAAAATTTTAAAAACCATTAAAAATCACTTTAAAAATCTACTAAAATAACAAAATTAGTTTTTGTAAATCTTTTTCTATATCTACAACAATAAAAAATGAGAAATAAAATAAGAATATAAGAGAAAACATTAAAAAAATAACAAAAAGCAACAAAATCTCTAAAACCACAGAAAACGTAACAGCTAGTAAAAATAACAAACTTACATCTTTAGATCTCGTGACTTCATTTTCCAAATCTACAACAATACAAGATGAGAAATGAGATAAAAATATAAGAAAAAAATTAAGAAAACAACAAAAACAACAAAAATTACCAAAACTACGAAAAAATTAAAAACTAATAAAAGCAACAAGTTTACGTTTTTAGATCTCTTCACTTCGTTTTCTAGATCTACAATATTATAAGACGAGAAATAGTGTTATAAAAATAACAAAATATCTAAAACAATAAAAATATTCCAAAATCACAAACCCAAAACCATATAAACAAAAAAAACTTACTTTTTTCATATCTCATGATTTTTTTCTAGATCTACAAAATAACAAGATGACAAATAACACGAGAAGAGAAGAAAAAAAAAGAAAAGAGGGGAGGTAAAGAGAGAAGAAGAGAAGATTTACCTTATAGTCATTTTTGGAGGATGGAGGCTCCCATGTTTTTTTCTTGGAAATGAAATTATGATAAAATTTTAGGGTTACCTTTTTTATATATGGAGAGTTAAATTTGGTTAGATTAAAAACTGTCAATTTTCGGTTTGCGCAGACTTCTCGAAGTCTTCGAAGTTTATTCCGGGTGAATCAGACTTCTCGGATAAGTTTGCTTTATTATAAATAAATCTCGAAGACTTCTCGAAGACTTCTCGAGAAGTCTGATTTGATGAAAAAAATAGTTTATTCTGGCTGAATCAGAATTCTCGAGAAGTTTGCTTTGATAAGAAAAACAGTTTATTCCGGCTGAAGCAGATTTCTTGAGAAGTCTGCTTTGGTGAGAAAAACAGTTTATTCCGGGTGAAGCAGATTTCTCGAGAAGTCTTCTTTGTATTTTTACATAACTCTAAACTATAAATTGAAAGAAACCGGTTTAGTTACATTTAATTTCCGGTTTGTGCAGACTTCTCGAGAAGTCTGCTTTGTTAAATCTACGACAGCATCTCGAGAAGTCTGCGTAACCCTAAACCCTAAATAATAAGATTCACTAAATATGCGAAAGTTTTGTTAAAATTGGATGAATATGTTGACAATAGTTAAGTAAATGCAAAACTTAAACAATTTTCCTTTAAAAATTTGTAAATCTAAATTTTCAAGTTTATCACATGATATTTCAAATTCTAGCATGAATTTTCTACACAAACATCAAATATTAACCCATAAAACATAACAACAAAAACTAGCAAATATTTGATACCATTAGATCGAATCCAATCTCCTTATTTTTGAATTCATTATAAGTTTTACGTGTTTTTGATATGTATATAAATTGTGTTAATTATTTGATTTAGGTAATTATTTGATATGTATATAAATTGTATATAAATTATTCATGATTTTTATTTGATTTAGATAATATATTTACAAAGCAGACTTCGAGAAGTCTGCTTTGGAAAGAAAAACAGTTTATTCCGGCTGAAGCAGACTTCTCTGAGAAGTATTCGAGGTTTATTCCGGCTGAAGCAGACTTCCGCTGAGAAGTATTTGAGGTTTATTCCGATCAAAGGAGACTTCTCAGAGAAGTCTGCTTTGATCGGAATAAACCTCGAAGACTTCGCGAAGTCTGGTTTGGTGAGAAAAACAGTTTATTCTGGCTGACGCAGAGAAGTCTGCTTTGATGGGAAAAACAGTTTATTTCGGTTGAAGCAGTGTTCTTGAATTCTGCTTTGGTAACAAAAAACACGCAGTGACTGAAACGTAATTGACATTTCGACATTAGTTTAGTAATTTCTCTATCCTCATAGGTTAGTTTTGTAAAAATGTTTTCATGCATGATTAGATTTACATTTGTAGTCAAGTTTTAGATCATTTTTAGCAATTTCACCTTAAAAATATTGATGAAAAATTAGGTTTGGAGTCTTAGAAGAACGGAAGAAGAAAATAAAAAAAACTTCTCAATGGCTATGACAAATAAAGGAAACAAGATTTAAAAAATAAATAAATAAATTTTCACATAATGTGTCTCCTATATTATCTTAAAAGAAGTTAAAATTATGAAAAATAGGAAATAAAATCGTGTAAATATTTAGCGTTAATTGTTCATGAGATTTTTTAGCAATCACTTAATTAATTTGTCAAAAACTTCCTTTTTATAATGTTAACTACTTGTATAGTCCTGTGTTTCTTTTAATTAATCGGGAACAACTAATATTATGAACAAGGTGGGACCATACTAGGGCTTTCACTTAATTAATACAGACAATTAATTAAAAGAAAAAGGGAAAATAGAAATTTGTGTGGTTTGAACCCAATCTCTACAAAATGTATAATATTTCTAACCATTACATCAAAAAATTTTATTTAAACATGATGCCCCTTAAAATTTATATTTTTCTGTCTAAAACCCTTGTTTCATAGGCTTTTAGCACAGGACCGACTTTATATATATATTTTTTCTCAATATATATTCTCAATATATTTTTTCAATATATTTTCTCAATATATATTCTCAATATATTTTCTCAATATATATTCTCAATATATTTTCTCAATATATATTCTCAATATATATTCTCAATATATTTTTTTAATATATTTTCTCAATATGCCCCTTAAAATTTTCTCAATATGTTTTAATCATCTTTTTGTTGTTCTTATTTTTTTGATCATTTTTATATTTTATATTTTTTTTTATAAAAGTACAACATATAAAAAGTTTCAAAATCTTATGATTTTAAATGATGTCAATTATAAAAAAATATCATTGTATCATGAGATTCGCAATGTAACACAACTACCATAATACAGAGAATACATTTGAAAGTATGGACTAAAGCTCCATTCCAATGAATGCTAACTGTTAAGCCCGCTCTGGTCCTGTTTTCTTTCTAAATTAGAAAAGATCGTTTTGTCTATACAAATTCGTTCTTCCCTAAGTTTTTGTATTTGTATTTTTGTTTTATTATCAATTTATTATATATAATTTATTCACAATTGTTAAGTTTGCACATGCGGAGATATAGTTTTCCTACAATCTTAATTATGAGAACTTTCCTTTTAAGTTTATTGCACTAAAAATTGACTATTTTTTGAAATTTTAATACTATACAAAATAGAATTTCACATATAACTGAGCCATGATATATCTTTAAAAATTATCACTTTATTCGAAAAGCAAAATGGTTAAAAAAAATTAAATGAAAAAATATCACAAGTGATGTCACAAATTGACTCACATTAAAGTTATCAGACTAATATGACTGATACAAACACAATTATGACGGTAGTTTTTATAGTCAATTTAATAGAATGGTGATTTTATGCTCCTACCACTAATGATATCTATTGTAATATGTGTCTATTTGCTAAAAAACAAAAATACGGTTTTGGTAAAATTCATGGAAAATAAATTATGAAAATATTTATATTTGATAAATAAATAAATTTTGATGAACATTAATGCGTTCATTAGAAAAAGTATATTATTCATTTGAAATTGCTCATTGATCAATTGAATATGCAATTAATAAAAATCATAAATTTTTATTTTCATCTTTTCTAATATTAATTGAAAAATATAATTAGTAAAACAATTGACGTCATATTTTTTTATTTTAATTAGTGTTGGTGTGTCAGTTTTATGTGTAACTAGGTGATAATCTGCACGTACCGTACGATATTTTTTTTATTATTATATTTAATTTTTTTTAACTATTTAGTTCTAAAATGTCTCTATTTTTTTAGTCATTGAAATCTTATCTTTTATCCGAGTGATTTATTCTCAGCCGACAGATTTTAGTTCATTCATTATAAAAAATAGATTAAAAATCTATTTTTTAATATTTAGAAAAATTGACATATAGAAATTCTATTATTTTTAACTATTTCAAACTAATATTTTAAATTTACATATTTTCAAAATAGAATATTTTACACTTAGATATGTTGTGATTGTTGTATTTTTGAAACCTCTCGTAAAAGGTCTTTTCAAATTATTTTAACAATGCTAAAGAAAAAAGATATTAGTTTTACCACATATTATAAAGAAGAAATCAATGTGAAGAGAAAAGTATTTCAAAGTTTTGTAAATATACATCTTTGTCGAGGAGAACTATTTCCAAACCCATAAATGTGCATTTGTTAAAATTTTGTGTTCCCGAAAAATGAAAAACTCTGACCAGTATTTTTTCTTTACAAAAATCTCTATTAAAATCATCAAAAATACAAAAGTATGAGGATAAAAATAAGTTTTGATGTCATGATTAATTTCATATAATGTGTGTAAGATTTGCGATTGACGGTATCATAGTTAGTGTTTTATAATGTTACTAATTGAAATTCATTATTAGGATGGTAGTGATTAATAATATGTGAGGTGATAGTATCTAATAATAGGTGAGTTAGTGGTTATAAGTTTTAATTATTTGTGCAAGTTTAATCGTCAAATTTTTTTTGAAGTTTTAATAATTTAGAGAGTTAATTTTATAAAAATTATTAATAAATAATTTTGATTTAAAATAATATGGATAAATTTGATGAATTGTCAGTTTTTTAAAACTTATTTTTTGTTTAGGTGAATAGTTTTATGAGACTCAATTACCTATTTTTATTTAGTAAGATATTTCAATTATAAGTGTTATATGTAATACATTTCTTTATCAATCGATAAAATATGTATTTTTATTTAATTATGAATTATAAAAAATAATTTATAAATTTTCATTTTGTATGCATCATATATATTTACTAAATAAAAATATTAAAAATGATAAAATTGAAAATTTATTTTGTACTATGCATATCTCGGAGGAGCCAACTAGTTATGCTAAAATGGATGTAAAGTTTTATTAAAATATTTTTAAACAATAATTTCAATTTAAATATAAATTTGGTGCTCTAATATGTTAATTATTATTGTAAAATAAAAAAGACAATTGACAAAAATAGTATTTTTTGAAGTTTTTGTTACATATATAACATTATTAATTTAAATTTCTAAAAAATAACACAATTTTAATGTTAAAACATTATAAAATTTGTTTTAATAAAGAAAAATTAAATCTTAAATTGAAAAAAAAAAGAATTTAAATATAATATTTTAATTATATTTATAATTTATGTATGGTAAATATGTATTTTCAAAATATAATTGCATTATTTTGAAATTTTAAATTTAAAATGTTTAATTTAAGAATTTTTTTTTGAAACATGTTATTTTAAATTATTATTCAAATAAAAATTTGTGAGTCCATAAAACTCAAAAAAATGTGGGTGGTCCCAGACTGTGTAGGCCGTTTATCTTCTAGGCCGGGCTCCGTGGGTAACCTGGTAACCATTGTTATGAAAGAAAAAGAAAGAAAAAATAGAAGATGTAAGTGGAAGTGTAAAAAGAGGGACGATTAGAAAACAGTGAATGAAAGAGAGATGGAATATAGAAAGATTATTTCCTATAGATTAGGTTATTTCCGGTCGATGGTGATTCTATTCAATTAGCCATTGGAGGCCACTTAGAAGAATGTCAATTGTCCTTAAACCAAATGCTACGCATCCTTTTAAATCTCCTTCTTCATTTTGTAATCTAATTTAATTTATTCATCATTCGATTTGATTTTGTGGTGCATGATTTTTTCTGAGATCAATGTTGTTTCTTTGTTTTATATGGTAATTTGTGTAATTAAATGGATATTATATTAAAAGCCAATCACGGAGAAACTGGTGTTCACTCTTCACACCATTACATTGACTAAATTCTCAACGAGACATATTTGAGTATGTGTCATGACATGTCTGAGTCATAATGAACAATTCGTAATTATTTGCAGATTGTATTACTAAAAATCTAACAAGATAGAGAGAGAGGACATGAAACTGGAACAAACATTTGATTTAAACATCTCTGGCAATAACAATGTGTCTTTGCATTTGATTTATCATCTTCACCATCATCATATTATATTCTTTCAATTTGCCAGCTTAACCAAAAAATGACTCATAATTTTTAACTTCCTTAAACACCCATGAGAAACAAATTGAAGGTAAAGAGAAGAAAGGAAAGAAAAAGACAGATACAGAAATTGATTGAAGAAAGAAAAAAAAAAACAAATCTTGCTTGATGTGTGAATAAGATCCTCCAAAAAAACCTAAAATATAATTAATTAATGAGGATGAGAATAGTAGGTAATGAACTTAAATAAAACTGAAGAATAAATTATAAACAAAAATAAAATAAAGAAGATATTCTTTTTTCTTCTTTTTCACACTTGCAGATGAAATCAAGATGTTGATTTACTCTTTTTCTTCCCCTGGATTTGGAAATCAGAAGAACCAAAGAAGAAGAAGAAGAAAGCTTACAATGAAGATCTCAGATATGGCAGCCAAAGCAATTGCAAGTTTTGGGTGTAAAGGAGCAATAACCAAAGGGTCTATTTGGGATATTGCAGTTAATTGCATAGCAACAAGGTGAAGGCAAACAAACTCCTTTAGCACCTCCACAACAAGTGCAAACTGAACATATCTGAAAACTCCCAAGCTTCCTTCTTGTTTCATTCATCACCATAAACTTCTCTTCCATCAATGGCACCATCATCTCTCCTTCCTTCTCAGATTCTGTTATCTCATTTGCCTTATTAATTCCACAGAAGTTCTAATTAGAGCACAAAGCATATAATGAGAAAGCTCAACACTTTGAAATTAGCTTAGATTTACTCAGACCAAAGATTCAATTTTCAAGTCGATTCAGAGAAAATCAGAAACACCCGAATGAGTAAAACGAAAACAAAAACTGAAGAGATCTAAGCCGAGGATATAAAAACACGACTGAAACACACTCACCTGGAGAGTTAAAGTGATGAAGAATGAGAAGAGAAGAAGAAGCAAAAGAATAGAGATCCTGGATTCTTCTAAAGCTCCCATCTTTTAAAATCTTGTTTTCTTTGCAAAAGAGTTGGTGGGGTTTATGTGTGTTTGGGATTTTAGTAAAGTAGCAAATGCCTTAATTTTTCTCTCTTCTTTCACATTTTTCTTCTCCTTTCGTCTCCTCCCGAGCTACTTTTTTCAATTATTTGGGTATACATTTATTATTTGTGTAGAAAACGTTTTGTTTTATAATGGAATATGTGGGGTCTTCATTTTATTTAATATCGTTTATATTTAAAAGAATTTATTATTTTTTTGGCATGAAAAAAATTATTTATAGTCAACTAAATTTTATAATAAAATAAAAGAACGTGAATATTTAGACTCGACCTCTAGTAGAAAAACATTAACTGTTTTATTAAAGAGATAATTCTTTCAATAACGAAGAATTTGAAAATTGGTAATGGAACAAAAGAAATTTAGAAATATTTTAAATATATAATCTTGATACGTTTTTATAATAGGTAAATGTTTAAAATAACATTGTTTTAAGTTTTTATTTTAAATGTAATATTAATTATTTAAATTTCTAAAAAATAGTATAAATTTAATAATAAAATAATTAAAAAAATTTCTAATAAAAAAACTTAAACTATAAATTAAAAAAGTCAATTCAAACATTATATTTTAATTTTATATATAGTTTAGTTGAGATAAATTATTATTTTTACATAATAATTTTTGTTATTTTAAAATTTTTATTTTTAATGTGATAGATTTAGAAAATAAATTAAAAAAATTATTTTAAAGTATTACGTTTTTACTATTAATTTTCAAAAAAATAGTTTTATTAAATAATAGATATCGAGAAAGAGAGAGATGTTTTAGTAACACCGTGAGGTTTCCTCTCATCTAAGGATGTTAAAATGGGTTTATCATTAATAGGTTTTAGTGGGTATTTATAAATTTAAAAACCCATTTATACCCATTTATTAGAATTAAGATTAATGGGTTTAAATGTGTATTCATTTAAAACTCATTTATTAACAGGGTTTTTGTTTTAAAAAAAATGGGTACCCCATTAAACCCATTTATATTTTATTTTTGTTTAATCAACAATGATTCAAACAAATATTTTATAATAAGTAATCAATAACTTTTTGTAAAAAATACCGAATAAAAATCACGTTTCAGTAAAAAATACAAAATTATATTTTTAACGTGAAAATACGAAATTTTGTTTTGGCGGGAAAATGCGGAATTATTATTTTCTGGAAAAATAATGAATTATGTTTTTGCTAGAAAATACAAAATCACGTTTTCGACAAGAAAATGCAAAATTACATTTTTGGTGGGATAATATGAAATTAACGGAAAAATACGAAATCACGTTTTTAGAAAAATACGTAATCACGTTTTTAGTGGAAAAATGTTGAATTACGTTTTGGTGGAAAAATATGGAATTACGTTTTCGACGAAAAAATTTTGAATTACGTTTTTGGCAGAAAATGTAGAATTACGTTTTTAAAGGAAAAATATAGAATCACTTTTTGGATGAAAAATGCTTAATTTTTGACAAAAATGTAGAATAATTTCTTGATTGAAAATGAATTTAAACAGAGTGAATTCTAAATAAAGTAATTTTATCCATTATAACATTTAAAAATGTTAGAAAACTCAAATTTCCTATGAATCATTGACAAAAATTCAATATTTTATTTTATTAAAAATATTTTAATATATTTATAAAAAATAATATTTTAACAAATAAATAAAGTTATTACCTATTTTTAAAATAAAAATTACAATATTTTTATTAAGAATATAATGATTATAAATAAATATAAACAAAAAGAAAAAAATATAACCTAAAATGGATTAAATGGATTAAATGGGTTTGAATGGGTTTAAATGGGTTAGTGTAATTATAAATGGGTATAAATGGGTAACCCTATTAGATCTTATAATAAATGAGTTTTATAGGGTTTGAGGTTTAAATGGGATGGGGTTTAAATGGGGTGGGTATACCCATTTTAAAATCCCTAGTCTCATCATTTGAGATGGTGGCGAAATGGATCTCAGGGATGGAGAAAGAAGTCCATAGTTTTTGTTGATGATGGAAATGGTGTAAAAAAAGTATCTCAAAATCCATTGGATACATAGGATTAAAGTCATACACTACCAGAAATGGAGATAATTTAGTGGCCAAATGAGTAACACATTTGTATCCAATTTCTACAAATTGTATGTAATCCAACCAAGTGTTTATATTGTTACTGAGATGACCCTTAACAGGGTTGATATTTTCTATTTACCATTTCAATTTGATGGTAATAATAGTTGAAAATAATAGCTTGGCCAATCTTCTTCTATAGTGTTTTCCAAAAGTGATGGAGGAATTTGGTGTCTCGGTCTGGTACTATGGTCCTTGGTATACCATGTAATTGTACCACTTTTTGAAGAAAAAGTCACTCGTTTGAGTGGCATCATTGGTCTTTTCACACGGTATGAAATAGGTCATCTTTGAGAACCGGTCCCCACTACAAAGATGTAGTGTCGGATCTTGGTCAGTACTAAAATAAAGTCCATAAAAATATCTACCTGAGAGGCGTTGGTTATAAGTAAATGATAAGTATAAACCATGAAAAAGTAATCTTGACTTGGCCTTGTGTCACGTGACACACCGAGCACAAAACATTTCCACATCTTTCTTGAGGTGAGGTCAACAAAAATGGTCCATCACTACGGGCAATATCTTGTCAACACTGAAGCTTCCATTAAGCCTTCTCTATATACTTCACTCAAATCGCTTAGCATGTCGTTTAATCGAGATATAGGATATCGGTATTAGATGGTGATATTGTTGATGGCACGAGAGTCCATACACATCCTCCAAGTATCATATTTCTTTGGCACTAATAGCATAGGCCAACATAAAGGGCTAAAACTCTCTCAGATGTAACATTTGTCTATGAGGTCTTGCACTTATTTCTCCAACTCGTTGAACTCTTGAAGGTTCATATAGGCATTGATCTCCAACTCCTCGCAGTTGTTTGGGAGGGTTGTACTCGGCACAAAGTCTATTCGGTGTTTTATGCCTCGAATTAGGGGCAAGCCAACTGGTATTTCTTCTAGAAAGGTGGCATTGATCTCAATCGATAGCTCATGTTCCTTGAACTCTATGTCTAAACACTCTTTATACAACATTAGTAGAATTGTGCCTTTGGAACTTAAAGCTTTATGTACTGCTTTAGTTGTAATTAAAAGATTAGGTTTTACCTTGACCTCATTGTTCATTCTAGATTAAGGGAGCTACGGTGTACTTACGATCATTGTGGGTGAAAGAATAGTAGTTGGTCCGACCATTGTGGATTCTGGCACGACCAAACTGCCATGGCCGACCCAACACTAGGTGTTTGCTTGCATAGGCCCCACATTATAAAATACTTGGTTTCGGTACTTACCTACAGTAAAGGGCACACTCACTTGCTCGATGACATTTAGCTCTTTAGTGTAAACATACTTTTTTTTGTCGCGGAATAGCATTTCCAAACCCATGAGTGTGTTATCTTTGTTAAAATTCCGAACTTCCCAAAAATGAATAAATATGACCACTATTTTTTCTTTGCAAAAATCTCCATCAAAGTCGTCGAGAAAGGTAAAAATATGAGGATGAGAAGTAGGAATAAGAACTTTTGGATATCGTGATTAGTTTTTAGTGATCGTGTGCAAGATTTGTGATTGACGATATGATAGTTGGTGTTTTATAATGTTGGTAATTGAAGATCATTATTATGAGCATGATGGTCAATAATATCCCTAATATATTATTTGAGAAACTTTTTAACAAAGTAACCTTACTCTTACGTGTTAATAACAAAAATACCATGCTGACGTGTCAACACCATATGAAGTTTCAGATTAAATATATAAAAGGGTTTAACTTACTAGAATAATTACAATACATGCCACTGATATTAATTTGGTTAGAGAATAAATATAATTTATTCAACTAAAAAAAATACTATTACATTTGCAAAAACAATATTTTTTATTTCTTAAAATTTTTTATACGTTAATTTATAAATAATTTCAAATAAATATAAATAGATTTAAGTTACTACCACAATCCCTAATACATTATTTGAGAAACATTTTAATAAAATAACTTTACTCTGACGTGTTATTAACAGAAATATCATGCTGACGTGTTATTACTAAAATAAATTTCAAATAAATATATAAATGAGTTTAACTTATTAGAATAATTACAAGTATATCATTGTTATTAATTTGATTATATAATTAATATATTTTATTAAACTAACAAAAAAATATTATTAAATTCGTAAAAAATAATTATTTTTCTTTTCTTAATCTGTATATACAAAAATTAATATTAAAAATAATTTTAAATAAAAGTTAAAATTATATAAATATTTAATTTATATTTATTAATAAAATATAATTTTCGAATATTTTTCCCCACGCATGGCGTGGGTATGAATCTAGTGTGAGTTAGTGGAGGGAATGAAATGATTATTAAATTATAATTTTTTAAATGAGTGTAAGTCCAATCGAGTGACATTATATTAAAAATTTAATAATTTGAAGGGTTCACAGCCGAATAAATAATTATAAGGTTAGTAATTAAATGTCATTATTATAATAGTAGTGTGCAATTATAGGTGAATGAGTGGTGTGAAAGAAACTGTTCTTAATTTTTAATTGTTTAAATGAATGTAAGTCTAATCGAAATTATGTTGAAGTTTTAATAATTTGAAAGGATGATTTATGAATAGATAATTATAATTGTTAAATAGATAATTGCAAAATGTCGTTATTTTTTCATTTTTGTGTTTCTCTTATTTTTTGTTCTCATTTGTTTGTGTTTTTTTTCGTTTTCCATAATTGATGGCATATGTGTGTCTCATATTGTGTCATTTGTTAACTATTGGTGTTTTTTTTGGGAGAGTTAACTATTGGATTTGGATGCAGAACGTTGTATATTTTTAATCTCTTTTTGGATAATAGTTATATGGTATAGTCTAACTAGTTATTATAAATTGAATTATATTGATTGTTCAAAGATACGGACCTCGTTCGCTTGATCTCGGATCCCCAAGGATGGCCGGCCTTCGATGCGGAGATCAAGGAGTACCAAGATCTGAGACAACACTATCCAGAATTTGAATTAATCTACCAACCAAGAGAAAAAAATATTCAGACAGACGCACTTGCCAAGGAGGCCCGCAGAAAAAGTTCAATTTTCTCTTTCATTAACACTTCTATTCTATTCTCGTTCAAAGACATGTTACATAGCTTCTGACCACTGCTGTAACTGAAGTGTGCTCTCAAGTGCTAAAAAAAAATTTATTGATTGTTGATAAATACACCTTAATGATAGTAAACGATTATTTTTGAAAATGATAAATTTACTAAGATATATATATTGTTAATAAGTAATTTTTAATTTAAAGTGATATAGATAATTTTGCAGACGTATCGATTTTTTAGAATTTATTTTTTTGCTTATGTAGATAACTTTTTAGAAGGCTTAATTATCTACTTTTATTTAGTAATATAATATTTTACTTTTTTAATTTTTTGAAAATTTCAGAATAAAAATTCAGAATCAATTGGCACTATTACATAAAATAAATATATTAACCAAAACGACATAAAATCAACGTATATTATCACTATTAGATCAGTCCTGCAAGCCCACAAAAACCAGAAAAGAAAAGAATGGACTTCGACAAACCTGCAGAACAAAATGTCAATGGTAAACAAAACAAAGCATCATCCTCACACACAAAATCCATTTGAGCTACCAATTTAATGCTATGGAATCGTATGCAATCATAGACAATTAAGTACATTTGTTGTCATATGACTGAAATGTAAACGAGAATGTTAAGTTGAATAAAATTAAAAATCGTTCATCATCATTTCTTAAAACCTTTTATAAACACTTTCAAAATAGGAAAATGATCATTAAAACATTAAATTTTTGCTTTTTAACCATTTAAATACTAAATTTTTAATAAATTATTTAACTATGCCGATTTAGATATACAATTAATCAAAATTAACACAAAAAGTAATAGTATTAACTTTATTACTTATTTTTATTTATTAATGTCTAATTTTAGTTGGTTAAAATAAGTAATAGAATTAAAAATATTACTTTTGATATAAATATTAACTAATCACATGTTTAAATCAACGTAGTTAAATATAAATCGTTATTTAAATAATTCATTAAAAATTTTAATATTTAAATGGTCAAACTTAAAATTTCATACCACCTACAAACCCAAAATTTCAGACCATTTTCCCCTTTCAAAATAAAGAAACCTCAACCATTTATAACTTCATAGCAAACAAAGCATCTGTTGGAAATACGTCGAACGATATTTAACGGGTCCGAATAAACACAAAAGAAAAGCCCATTACATATTCAACGACGCCGTTTCTTCATCTAAAATAAGCAAATCTTCTTCGAGAGCATTCAGAGAAAGCTTCTAGGTTTTTTCTTCTTTCTGCAACACAACGATGGCGGCGAGAAATGCTCTGCTTCGACACCTTAGAGTCAACGCCAAACCATCACTTCTAAACCCTATAATCGGTGCCAGAGAATCTGCACTCCCTTTTAGCGTACTTCTTCGCCGTTTCTCTGAGGAAATTAGAGGCTCGTTTCTCGACAAATCTGATGTCACAGATCGCGTTATCTCCGTCGTCAAGAACTTTCAAAGAGTCGATCCATCAAAGGTATTCCATTTATATTACCTCGCCAGCCATTTCTACTTTCATTTTCTTCGTTTTTCGTGCGGTTGAAATTGAAATTCGTCGGAATTTGATTAGATCTAGAAAAAGCATTAATTGAAGCTAGATTTAGTGTTCATATCAACACCAAGATGATAATGTATAGTAAATGCATCACTCATTTTTTTTTCTGTTATCCTTATGTCTATTGTGCTCACATATTCTTATATATGTGCGTTAAGTATCTACATTGGAACAATATGAAAGCTACATTTCATCAATTTTTATTGCCATTTTGCTCATACTTGTTGCTCTCCACTTCTTTTGTGGCTTACAAAGATTTGTGTTTAGCAGCGATGCGTATTCTTAAGATATGAAGAACATGCCATGTTTTATATTTCTGTGAATCCTGTTTTGCCCATGCCATGTTCGGGGATTTTTAGCTGATGAAAAGTGCATTGGAGTGTTTAAATTCTTGGATTAGTTTGGTACTAGTGATCACTTGTCCTCAATCTCACTATCTTTGATCGGGTCGAGCTTTCTTCACCATCACAATCTTTTCAAAGAAATCTGTTATAAGATTTCTTTACTTGAAGTTGCATTCTTCTATTGATTACAGTTTGAGCCTGCGGTATATGTAAATTTGTAATATTTATAAGCCTTTGAGATGCTTAGCTGAATGATCATTATCTGTGCATCTTTGTGCTAGGCTTCGATTTTGGGTATTTATGTAGTGCTGCTTCACTCATTGGATTCAGCAATGCAAAGCTATACAATAGAGTCATTTCTTAGAGACGATATATGCTCAACTCATTTGCTACCTATATCCGAAGTCTTTAGGATTTCTTGTCTGCTGTTTACATTCCGGTTCTCCCAGTAAACAAAAAATAGAAAATCAAAGAGTATATGTATTTTGTCATAATAACGAGGCTTCTATGCTGTTTGTTCTTGTCGTATCGTTGCAGGTAACACCGAAAGCCCATTTCCAAAAAGATCTTGGGTTAGATAGTTTGGACAGTGTAGAAGTTGTGATGGCATTGGAAGAGGAATTTGGGTTTGAGATACCTGATAATGAAGCAGACAAGATCCAGTCCATCGATCTTGCGGTTGATTTTATTGCTTCTCATCCACAGGCTAAGTAACTCTTCAACGGTAATGCATGCCTCTCCTTGTCTACAGAGTTGGTTAAGCCCAATAAAAAGCAAAGAACCAAACATGTCTTTTGTTGTTTCGCAAGAAGAATTGTTTCTTCTTGACTATCTTTGGTTTCGTAAGAATTAGATGTGTTCCTGAGTGAACGAGGTATTTCGATTTTTTCTTTCTTGATTATCTTATTGAATGTAATGTATCAGACATTCGTTGCATCAGAGGAAGATGACGATTCTGTCATTCATGCTTAGTGCAAAGAAGACTGAATAACGTACAAAAGTCTCGTTCCGTAACTATGAATTCTGACAAGATTTGGTTGCCGGCAACAAAGACCACTTCATGACTAACATTGCGTCTGAAAATCGATATCTGGCGATGATAGAGTTTACTAGTTTCTTGTGTTTAAATTTATGGTTTAGGAGAAATCAGTTTGATTTCTTGTTTTAAATTAGTGGTTTAAGAAAAATCATTGTTAAATTTAAAATAAATTGTATGTGATAAATATTCAATTAAACTAAAATTTTGTTTTATAGTTTATTTAACTAATTTTTTAAATTTTTTAATATTTTATTTTATATTATATTTACTGTCAAAATATTAGAGATTTGTCTAATGTCATTTTTGTAAATATTCTAATAAATTATATATTATGTAATATTTATTTTAATATTATGTTAATGTGACATGTAAACATAACATATTTGTAAATCACACATGAGATGAAGTTCTTTGTTAAAATATTTTTCAATAAATATATTAGGGATATTGGTTAGATTGTTCAAATCACCCTTTCTTTTGTAGAAATAAAATTATATCAAAATGTTATTTGGTTTTATCAAGAGAAACCAGAGAGAAAACTAAAATAACCAAAATATTGTTTCCTTAATTATAAAAAACAAAGAGTTCTCTTTATATACAAGTATGATTACTTCTCTAATAGCTAATTAACTGTTTAATGACATATTACAACTCTCTCATTAATTTTTAACTCTAATACGCCTTCTTAAAAACTGAAGGTTGAAGAGCTTTACTAAGAAGATTTGTTAGTTGATTTTCAGTTTGAACATGAAAACATGAAGAAATGTCATAAAACAACCTTGTAAACCAAATGACATTCTAACTTTATGTGTTTTGTTCTTTCATAAAACACATAGTTATACGTTATATGTATAGCATTAGTGTTATCACAATAGCGATTTGGTGATCCAAACTTGTTTCATATGAAGATATTGCAAAATTCGATTAAGCTAGATTAATTCACAAGTTGTATCAGCCTAATCCATGTACTATGCTTCAACATTAATTTGAGAGACACTAGTTTGCTTTTTAGATTTCCAATGAGAGAATCACCAAAGAAAAATACAAAAACCTGTAACTGATCTCCTTGAATGTGCACAAGCTGCCTAATCTAAGGATAAAAAAGATTTAGTCGAAATTTAAATGTTGTAGAATAGAATAAACCTTTACCTCGATCGGATTTGAGATACTTAAAAACCATGTGTATCTCTAGGTGTTGAAAGACATTGATTCAGTTTATGAACAATGTAGGTTATATATGTCCGTGTGATGGTTAGATATAACAATCTCCCAATTAAAGTTCAATAACTGCAGGATCCGGAAATAACTCTCATTTATCCTTACTGAGTTGTATAGTATAATCCATACTGGTTTACCACCAAGAAAACTTGTGGATTCAAGAATATCCAAAGCATATTTTCTCTAACAAACCGAAATATCCATGGTTGTTCTCGCAATCTCCAATCCAAAAAAGTATTTTGCTGAACCAAGATCTTTAAGTGCAAATGAATCACTTAATAACTTCTTAACACTAGAAAAAAACTTCATTATTGTTGTCTGCTATAAGGATATTCACAACATAAACCAATAGAGCAACAAATGAACCTGCTTAATCTTGATAAACAAAGTGTTTTCAGCTTCCGATTGTATAAAACCATCTTGGAGAAGAACTTGTGAAAATTGCTTACACCACTGTCGAGAAGGTATATACTTTCTTAGCTTGCAAACTGCATTAGATAGAAAAGAAGCTCTAGGAGGAGCTGCATAACCCGGTGGTAAAATAATGTAAACTTCTTCTTCAAGATTATCATGTAAAAAAGATGTAGTGACGTATTGATGCTAAGCTCAACAATAGCTTCACCAACGACAACCAATTGGTTGCTTTCCTTCAAACAGTGTGACGACATACGAAGTATAAGTTGTTACCATCGACCTAGTTTCAATATTCATTGCCTTTATCCACTTATCATATTTAATTGTCTCATAAAAGGCTTTTGGTTCTAATTCAGTGGATATATTGAGGATAAAAGATTGGTAATGAGAATGGAGTTTTGAATAATCAAGGACCGAAGACGATGAATGGTCTATAGAATTGGTAATATTTTAATGATGAGTGACAAGGTTGAAAATGCAAAAACTAATAGAAATAGAAAACTGCATCAAGTAGTGATACAACAACTACTACAATACGTGTCTCTACTAGAAAATCTTTTAGGTGCATTCTCAAGTCTCACCTAAAACGACCTTGAACAAGCTCAAGACGCCTTTGACTTGTTACACTAGCCTCACACGTTCACAAGATTGCACACAATCTTGGAACACCTCACCAAAACCTTTTTACCCCTTTAGTTTTGCCCTCTCTCTTAGAAACCTAAAAACCTTGAATAAAAGCTCTCTCTTGTGAGTGTTGAGTTGTCACAATGTTTTGCCTCCTTATTTATCCTTGCTGGTTCATGCAAAACCCTAGATACAACTCCCTTTTTTCTCATAATTCTCATATCTCCTTTTTATTCTAAAGTTTCTTTATTCTTTTCACAAGAATATATCCTCCTTTAAGACTCGAATTTGCTTCCTTTTTCCACACTTCTCCTCTTAATCCAGGTCTGTTAGGTCATTCTAAATGGGCTTCACGAAATCCAGCTTCTTCCTTTTTCTCTAGTTCATTGCATGATGTCTTGACTCATCTCTTGTACTACTTCCCAATTAGCTCAAGAATGTTTCAACCTACTGCATCTTCAATCTCTCCCTTTTTGACTTGTGTGTCTCACAAACACCTAAACAGCAGACTCATACCACGAAAACAAAAACAAAACACATACCAAACGACAGCCACAAAACTTGAATCGAGTTAATCATGAAAATTCAATTTCTTTTAGAGATATCCAAAATACTTGGTTTAGAGAACGATATGAGTTGTTTATAAATACAAATTTCCCCCATGATTCTAGCCATCTTAGTTATCATAGCATACACTTATAGAAAAAGTCTAGTCATCTTAACTGCTACCACAATGAGAATCCAAAAAACTTGGTTTAACACAAACTGGTATACTATCAGAATGACTCAGAATCAGTACTAAGATCCTCTTCTCCCCCTGCTTGTGAGCACATAAGTTAAAAAACACAAACCTCTGAAGGCATGTTGAAGCTGACGAACAACATCACCAAGAGCTGATAGTGCAGCAACAATGTCAACAAGTCCGTCACAAAACTCAGCCGAAGACTGCTTGTCTCCTTCAGACACAAGGTCAACCATTGCATCAAGACTCCTTAACAAGCTCATTGTATCAACCAATGAAAAAGATCCTCCTCACAAGCTCACTGTATCAACCACTTAACAACATATTAGTAGTACAATCTCAAGCACAACACAAGATAACAATAACCATAAACAATATCCAACGCTATGGGGAACCAACTGGCGTGGTTGTCACATACATCACCAAGCAACTGGTGACTGAATCAAACAGGAAAAAATAAAGCAAGAATATACCACACAAGTATACAACGAGATTGCTCAACATGACTCTAACCGATTTTGTACCAGATCAAGATAACATACTCTGCTTGGCCTGATTTGTAATGTTTGGTGGTCACTGCTGCTGTGACTAGCTTTCACACTATCATGTCTTTATCATGCACTAAGTCAGTTTTCAACCTTTGTTCAAGGAGTGACAGAAGACTGAGATACACAGTTTGAGCTTTGTGTTCTCCTGTTTGACTTTCTTTTTCTTGTTTTCTTTTCTTTTTTTTTCTCCAGATTTTTCTTTGCTTCGTTTTTCTACCTTTTTTTGTAACAGCACGTAAGACAGCTCCATCACTTGACTTCTCAGGAGCAGCTCGATGATACGTCACTCCATGAAACCTGTACTGAGAGTCAGAGATGACGACATGATAGGTAGCTCTTTTTCACGAAGCGAGTGATCCAAACTAAATCAAAACTTTATATGATTCTTGATCAGCACACATTCCAGTCCTACAGACTTTAAAGCAGAGTCATATCTCGCAAACACCAATTGCATTTCTTAATGTGATAAAACGAGTAAAATCTAATGGTTTTGTAAATAAATCAGCCAGTTGCAAATCGGTGATAATGTGTTCAACCACTACCGGTTTCTCCTCCACTAGATCGTGGATAAAGTGGTGTCGAATATCGATGTGTTTTGTGCGCGAGTGCTGTACCGGATTCCTTGATATACTGATAGCACTTTTGTTGTCGCAGTGAACTAATAGGGGACCTGAATCGATTTGATAATCTGCAAACATTTGCTTCATCCATAGAAGATGTGAGCAATAACTACCTAAGACAATATATTCTGCCTCTGCTGTAGAGAGTGACACAGAATTCTGCTTTTTGCTCATCCATGCGATTAGATTGTTTCCAAGAAAGAAACAACCTCCGCTCGTGCTTTTTCTGTCATCCACACTTCCTGCTCAGTCAGCGTCACAATATCCCACAAGATTTTTGTTCGACCCTTTAGAATACCAGATACCAAGGTTGGTTGTCCCTTTGACATACTTGATGATCCTCTTTACTACCTCTAGATGTGACTGCTTTGGTGCAGCCTGATATCTTGCACATATGCCAACACTTAAGCATAAATCTGGCCGGCTAGTAGTAAGGTACAAAAGACTACCAATCATGCCTCTGTACAATTTTGCATCAACCTCCTTTCCTTCAGCATCTCTTGACAGTTTGAGCGTAGTGCTCATAGGAGTATTAGCTTCCTTGCAATGATCAAGCTTGAACCTTTGTATAAGGTTCTTCACATACGTGCTTTGAGAGATGAATATACCTTCTTCTTTTTGAGTAATCTGCAATCCCAGAAAGTATTTCAATTTGCCAACCATACTCATTTCAAACTCTTGAGTCATATTCTGCATAAATTGACCCACCAACTGTTGTGATGTACTACCAAAGATGATATCATCAACATAAATCTGAACCATCATGATGTGGTTGTTCTGTATCAGAATGAAAAGGGTTTTGTCCACATTTCCCCTGGCGTAACCCTTTGTGATTAAAAATTGTGTCAGTCGCTCGTACCATGCACGCGGGGCCTGCTTCAGTCCATACAACGCCCTGTTCAGTTTGTAAATGTGATTGAGTTTCACTGGGTCTTCGAACCCTTTAGGTTGGTCGACATATACCTCTTCTTGTAGTATCCCGTTAAGAAAAGCACTCTTCACATCCATCTGATAGACTGTAAAATTCATGATATATGTCATACCTAGGAATAGCCTGATAGACTCGAGACGAGCCACTGGAGCAAAAGTTTCTTCAAAATCAACTCCCTCAATTTGAGAGTAACCTTGAGCTATAAGTCGAGCCTTATTCCGTACCACAACTTCATTTTCATCAATCTTGTTCCTGAAAATCCACTTTGTGTCAACCACATTTACTCCATCAGGTCGAGGAACCAACTCCCATACATCATTTCACACAAACTGTTCTAGATCTTCTTCCATCGCAACAATCCATAATTCATCTTCAAGTGCCTGAACATGTGATTTTGGTTCAAGAATTGAGACAAAGCTAGCGAAACGTACCATTTCTCTAAAGTTGATCTTCACACCTCGAGTTTTCCTTCCATCCATCACATTTCCAATGACATCAGATGACGAATGATTTTTGTGAACTTGTTGATCTGAGCTCTGATCTGCCGGATCTTTGTTTGAGTTACTGTGATCTTCTGAGCTACTCAATTCCTCTGTTGTAGTGATTTGTTCCTTACTGTTCATTTCTGATTGATCCATTTCACTGTCAGAATTTCCTTCATACCATTTCGTGAAAGATTGGTCGTCAAACACCACATTAACAGATTCCATAATCACGCACGATTACATGTTGTAGACTCTAAAAGCAGAGCTACTTGCTGAGTAACCCAGAAACATCCCTTCGTCACTTCGCGAATCAAACTTTCCTAGATGGTCTTTGTCATTGAGAATGTAACATCTGCATCCAAAAACACGAAAATGACTTAGGTTTGGTATTTTTCCTTTCCACAATTCATATGGAGTCTTTGTTGTTCCCTTCCTGACGTATACTCTGTTGACTGTGTAGCATGCCGTATTGATCGCTTCTGCCCAAAATCTTACAGGAACGTTATTTCCATGAATCATGGCTCGAGCCATCTCCTGAAGTGTTCTATTCTTCTTCTCAACCACCCCATTCTGTTGAGGAGTCCTTGGAGCAGAAAATTGATGAGCTATTCCATGATTTTCACAAAACACCTTCATAGTATCATTTTGGAACTCTCCTCCATGATCACTTCGCACTCGTTTGATGCTTCCCTTCTCATTTATCAATTGGAGTGCCCATATCTTGAAACTGTCTGTTGTTTCTGATTTTTCACGAATGAAGCGAACCCACATAAACCTGGAGTAATCATCCACAAGCACAAAGACGTACTTTTTACCACCCAAACTTTCAACTTGCATTGGTCCCATCAAATCCATATGCACTAGCTTTAGTACTGCTTTGGTTTGAACGTCAGTGACCCTCTTATGCTGGACTTTAACTTGTTTTCCTTTGTTGCATGGTCCACAAATCATACGATCTTCTCCCTTGATTTGAGGTACTCCCCGTACTATCTCATTTTTAACTAGAGTAGTTAAATTTCAAACATTCATGTGCCCCAATCGTTGATGCCACAGGTGTAGATCATCCCTTGCACTGAGGCATTTAATCGAATTCTTCCACACATAACAGTTGTTTCCAGATCAAACTCCTTTCATCGCACTTTCACCATTTTGATTTACTGCCTCACAATCTGTACTAGGGAATGGTATAGTTAGTCCTTTATCGCAGAGTTGACTCACACTGATCAGATTGGCTTTGAGACCTTTAACAAGATAAACATTATCCAATTGTGGTAATCCATTACATGTTTTACCTTTCCCTTGTATGATTCCATGACCTCCATCACCAAAGGTCACTTTTCCTCCCTTAACTTGCTGAACCTCGCGAAGATACTTGCTGAACCTGTCATGTGATGAGAGCATCCACTATCAAAGTACCAAAGGCAAATTTCATCATATTTATCTGCAACCACAACCATATTACTGTAATAATTTTCCTCTGATGCACTCCTTGATGTGCTCTTTGATGCACTACCTGATGTGCTCTTTGATGCACTCCCTGATGTGCTCTTCTCTGCACTTTTACTCATTTTCTCTTGAAGATCAGACTTTTTCACCCAGATTTGATTTCACACACCATTCCATGTGAATCTCCCTTGACTTCTGATTCTCTTGATTCTTCTCACGTATCTATAACAATAAGCTTTGATATGCCCCGCTTTTCCACAGAAGTAACAATGAATTCTGCGTGTTGACCTACTTTCTGATGCATGAGCTGATTGACGATACTGATTAGCTGACACAAAACGGGTTTCTCCAAGATAGTTCTCCTCTCTTCCACTATAGCCCAATCCCATGTGGGAGTTCATGGTCCTCCCATAGCTTAAAATCTGATCCAATTGCCTAGTACCAGCAAACATGTGGATCTTTTTGTGTTGCTGATTCAGCTCGGATTGGAGTCTAGTTGATAGCTCTCTTTCAGACTGAAGCTCCTTTTCTAGTTGCTCGTAGTTGAATGTCAATCTTAGCTTTTCCCTTATTGTTGACAATCCTTCTTGATTTATCTTCTTTTCAACTTCAAGGTCACTCTGTAGTGACTCAACCAGTGCTTCAAGTCATTTTTCCTCCTTAGTTAGGACTGAATTTTCTCTGCCAAGCTTGATAAGTGTCTCACGAATCTCCCTGTAGCTTTCTATCAGATCGATTTCGTCATTCTCATCATCTGATTCTTGTTCATCGATTCCCACAAAGTTGTTCACTTCATCTTCAGCAGCATCATCTGAGTCATCTTCTGCCAACGTAGACTTTTCTCTCCTTGATTTTTGATTGTTCACACATTCTATCTGAGTATGACCGATACCTTTGCATTTTAAGCATATTAACTCTCTTCTCTTAGTGGGACATTCAGCTTCGAAATGACCCCATCTCTTGCATTCATGGCATTCCACATCAAGTTTCTTTACTGTTTTATCTATTTTAGCATATTTCTTGATGGAATCAAATTTTCTTGAATTGTCATCTTGTTCCATCTTCCTTAGTACACGACCAAACCTTCGTACTAACAGACTCATGGAGACTTCTCCATCAGACTCACATGCCTGAGCTGCAGATGCACTAAAAGCCAAACTTTTTGGCTTCTTAACTCCATCAAGCTCTAACTCATGAGCTTGTAGCATCCCAACCACTTCGGCAAAACTGATTTCATCAAGATTTTGCGATACACTAAGCGCTGATTTATATGCCATGAATTTTGCTGGTAGACATCTCAGAAACTTTTTGACTAACTTGGTATCTTTGTACTTTTTACCAAGTGTTGACGCTTCTTGAGCTAGCGAGCTCAGCTTCGAGCTAAAATCTGAGATAAACTCGTGATCTTCCTTCCTCAGATTCTCAAATCTGGACGCCAGTAGGTCCTTCCGTGAGCTCTGAACTTTCTTGGTTCCTTCAAAGTGGGTTTGCAGAGTGTCCCACGCCACTTTTGCAGTTTCACACCCTTGAATCAGTTCAAAGGTTTTCTTTGATACACTGCAGTGTATCGCAGTAAGTACCCTTGAGTTAAACTTGGACCTCTTGAGTTCCTCCTCTGTCCAGTCTTCCTCTGGTTTTACGCTTACTGTTCCTACTTCATCCTTGATCGTGGGTTCTTCCCATTGAACAAGAACAGCCTTCCAGGCTAACACATCTATGCCCCGAATCAAGGACTTCATCCTTGCCTTCTAGAAGCCATAGTTTCCCGAATCTAGTATCACCCTTAAGCTGTTAACTAGATCTGTATAGCTTTCCATTTTTTCTCCAAAATCACACTTGTATGTAACCCGACAAGTGCCCGCTCTGATACCAATTGAAAATGCAAAAGCTAATAGAAATAGAAAACTGCGTCAAGTAGTGATACAACGACTACTACAATACGTGTCTCTACTAGAAAATCTTTTAGGTGCACTCTCAAGTCTCACCTAAAACGACCTTGAACAAGCTCAAGACGCCCTTGACTTGTTACACTAAGCCTCACACGTTCACAAGATTGCACACAATCTTGGAACACCTCACCAAAACCCTTTTACCCCTTTAGTTTTGCCCTCTCTCTTAGAAACCTAAAACCCTTGAATAAAAGCTCTCTCTTGTGAGTGTTGAATTGTCACAATGTTTTGTCTTCTTATTTATCCTTGCTGGTTCGTGCAAAACCCTAGATACAACTTCCTTTTTTCTCATAATTCTCATATCTCCTTTTTATTGTAAAGTTTCTTTATTCTTTTCACAAGAATATATCCTCCTTTAAGAGTCGAATTTGCTTCCTTTTTCCACACTTCTCCTCTTAATCCAGGCCTGTTAGGTCATTCTAGATGGGCTTCACGAAATCCAGCTTCTTCCTTTTTCTCTAGTTCATTGCATGATGTCTTGACTCATCTCTTGTACTACTTCCCAGTTAGCTCAAGAATGTTTCAACCTACTGCATCTTCAAAGGTTACAATGATACTTAAGGAGCCTTAATGTTTTTGCATGTTATGCCTATGTTCAAAGTATTATTTGTGACAGGATGGTTAAGGATTATGAAGAATGGAAGGCATTGAAGTGTCTTGAATGGAAAGTGGAATAACTTTATTTGGAAAAGTTACTGAGGAAGAATTTGTAATGGGAGCAAAAGGAAAAATGTTTTCATGAAAAACAAGACTTCTGGTTATAATATGGAATGAGAATCAATATCAAAAACTTTACATCCTTTATAATCATAAAGATATCCAAGGGAAACTAAAGCAAGAATTTTTGAAGAGAATTTGTTTCTATCTTTGGGATAAATAGAAGGATAATAGTGACAGCCAAAAGATTCTAAATTATGAAGGAAAGTTTCTTTTGTGTACGCAATTCGAAAGAAGTTTTATGATTTAGTAATAGGAGACGGAATTCTGTTTATCAAATAAACATCAGTATAGGTATGTTAGATTGGAAAAGAAAAGCTCAAGAAACATTTAAATATGTTAGATGTTTTCTCTCAACAACAAAATTTTGGTGAGGAATACCAAACACAAGAAAAAATAATGCAAAATTCCTTTTGACTCAAGAAGAGCAGAAAAATCGTAATTAAGGAGCATTATTAGAATGGCCTTTAAAACATCACCATATTGAGTTTTAATCATCCTGAGATAACATGGAAAGATATGTGCAACATCAGTTTTTGATTTTAGAAGATATAGCCAAGTGACCCTTAAAAAACATCAAAAATGGTTAAATATTAATAACTATCTATCGAGACACCCTTATTTCCAAAATATGAGGCATCATCTCAAAGGCCCTTCTACTTTTCAAAATCATCTCTTATATTCCTAAATAATTTACATAGCTTTCTATTACTTACTCATTTATACAATTTCAAAAATACTCTTATGTATTCTTTTCAAAATTTAATTTAATATAAGTTTAATTAGAAACAGAAATTTGAAATATTAAAAAAACTAAAATCGTCGACAAAAATCTCCAGGTTCTCCACTTTTCCGACCTCCCACTCCTCCATTGACGCCGTGCTCAGCTTCGTTTTGGATGAAAATCAATTCGGGTAGACTCTATTGATTTCGCCGACACATCCATTGATGTGGTAACTTCGAAATCGAGGTTTGTATTCAAGAATAAATGCATTTCAAATAAGATTGGAATGTAATAGGTATTTATAATTTTAGGTTTTGTAATTGAAAAACCATTGTACATAATGCACATTGATAATGAATGTATTATAGTTGTTGAGTAGTAGTGAATCGTAACAAGATTAAAAGGATTTCAACCCCAAATCAATCTCATCAATAAGATAACTGGGTACAACCGGATACAACCAGGTGTAATTGGGTGTACAAATAAAGAATAAAACTAGTAAAACAAATATTACTAAAGAAAAAAATAAAACTAGTAGAATTGGTATTAATAATGAATATTAGGTTGGTTAAAAAGGTACAGGTAGTAGAACTAGTATTACTAATTGGAGTTGATAGCTGTTATTTTACATTGTTTTGAAAGTGACAATGAGCAACAATGTAACCATGCATTTTGTTTACAAGGCTTTTATTACAAAGGATTATCTATGGAATTGCAAAGGTCACATCTACGGTTTATTTTTTACGAATACAACAATGGTAGATATAACTTTGTCGATGTTAAAATCTAGCATATACAAAAACGTTGGGATAGATGAAAATATGACAAAATTAAAATTGAGTTACATTCCATTGTTAGTAGATGCTTATATATCATCAGTTATTACCGATGATGATAATGTTTGTATTTATCTAGCGATCATGGATAAACAACATAGATGTGTTTTGTATGTAAAGGTCATCAAATTCTCGGGAACATATCAACTATCCTAAATGGGCCGAGATAGTTCTTTTGGTATGAAGTATGACGCCTTACATTCAAGGGATGATGAAATTAATGCAAGTGTCATTGTACCTTACGTAGGTAATGAACAAGCAGAACAACATTATGAGGAAAAGGAGGAGGATGATGGTACTAGAGAGGGAGAGAATGTACCACTTGATGAATGTATGGATAATAGTTTTGATATCTCATATATGCCTAATGAATATGTTGGGCTGCCATATGACGTAGAAGATAGTCAGTTTATAGAGTCCTAGGAAGACGGTACGGGTATGGTAATCAGTCAAGAATTTAAAAATAAACATGAAGTGCAAGATTTGGTGGATAAAGCCACATTCAAAAATTGTTTTGGTTTTACGATAAAGAAGTATGACACTACGAGATTAGTTTTACATTATCGTCAAGAAAGATGTAAATGGCACTTACGAGTTGCAAATGTTTGACAGTTAGGTTATTTTACGGTCAGACTTACAACATTATGCATACATGCTCTCGGGCTAGTTCGAGTACAAGAAACTTTGAAAGAAAAGGCACACCAAGATTAGTTGCTTCCATTTTGCATGAAGATTATCCACGAAAAATGCACACCTCAGCCGCATTCAAGAATTGTTTTGGTTTTAAGATAACGAGGTATGACACGACGAGATTAGTTTTACATTCGTCAAGAAAGCTGTAAATGGCGCTTATGAGCTACAAATGTTTGACAATCAGATTATTTTACGGTCAGAACTTACAACAATATGCATATATGCTCTCGGGCTAGTTCGAATACAAGCAACTGTAAAAGAAAAGGTACACCAAGATTAGTTGCTTCCATTTTGCATGAAGATTATCCACGAAAAATGCACACCCCAACTGCGAAAACTCTTATCTCTCGTGTTTAAGGTAAATATGGTGTTACCGTTGAGGGGATAAAGAATGTTTTCACTGATGTCTGTGGTAGTACAAAAGAAAGTTATAAGGATTTGTATTGTTATTTGTACATGTTGGAGAATGACAATCCTGATATAGTAACAAGAGTGAAATTGGATGAAGGAAAAAAATTTAATATCTATTCATCGCATTGGGAGGTAGCATTGAAGGATTTCAAGCAATGAGGAAAGTGATAACTATGGATGCAACTTTTCTGAAAAATGGATATGGTGTTTTTCTAGTTTTGCGATAGCTCAAGATCCTAATTGACATCATTATCCCATAGTATTTGGTGTACTTTATGGTGAGGATTATGCAAGTTAGACTTGGTTTTTTGAAAGCTTGAAAAACGTTATTTCTGATTCTTCAGATTTGGTATTTATCAGTGACAGAAATGAAAACATCATAAAGACAATATGTTAGGTCTACCCCATCGCATCATGGGTATTGTATATGGCATTTGTCTCAAAATATGAAAAGGCATGTTACTAACGTCAACAAAGACGTAGTTTCTTGGAAATTGATGAAGTGTTGTGAGATTTATACAGAGGTTGAGTTCATGCGTGTTTATGAGAAATTTCGTTGTACATATATTTCTGCGTCCAATTATCTCGATGAAATGATTGATGTCAGACATTGGACAAGGTGTTATTTTCTAGGAGAAATGTACAACATATACACAAAGAACGGTGTAGAATCGTTGAACAATGCTTTTGCAAACTATAGGAAGTACTCCTTCTTATCCATGATTGATGCGATTATCTTAAAAATTTCAGAATGGTTTAACAAGCATAGGAAAGACGCAGTTTCTAAATCGGAATACCATAAACTTGTGCCTTTTGTGGAGAACTTAGTGCACAATACAGGTAAAGAGGTGTCTCTCTTAACTTTGACGGAGCTAAACTGGAGTACATCACGAATGGAAGTGATGGAAAGACTTATTTGGTGAACTTACAGTTGTTAATGCTTTGATATTGACAAGTATCATTGTGTACACGTAACAACCGCTGTCATGAAATACATTAAGCATGATGATAGAGAACTGGATATCTATTTCCATGATTTGTGTTTAAAATATTATTCAATGGAGTTGTGGCCACTAACATATAGTAGGACAATATATTTAGTGTCGGATAAGTCCGAGTGGAATATACTAGATTACATATAAGAATTACAGTTCATACCTTCGAATTACATAAAAAAACAAAAGTGCGACTAAAATTTTTTTCATCCGTTGGAGAACGGCGTAAACAGACTAATAATAAAAGCATGTCAAGAAAAAAATTTGGAATAGTAGCTTTTTGGGAACATTAATAGTGTGGGATTATTTTTTTGTTACTCTATGTTATGTAAAACTGATTTTTTGGCCTTTAAAATATTCTTTGTGTTTTGGACAACTACGTAACACTAGTATTTCCGCAAAATTATACAACCAACATAGGAAAAGCTACGTAACACTAATATTATTGAGAGATAGAGTATAATTTCGTAATAATAGTATTATTGTTATTGGATGATCAAGTGATTCGATAAATTTGATTTGAAAAGTTTATAACAAAACAAACAAACAAGTCAAAACAAACAAGCTTTCATAACCTAAGTAACTATAAAATCCCAAAAACATGATTAAATAGAAAATTAAAAAATTTATCACATTATGGTTTCTTTTAAAATATATTTCACCATACACCTTATACTTTTATGACCATATTGGTATAACCATCCATTTTAAGAACGAAAATATACATGAAACAAGTTTTAAGAAATATTAATGCATAAAGTCATAAGAACCATAATTTAGTTGATTGTAAAACAACTGTGAAACTAAAAACAATATTTTTTTTCTACGTATAACTAAACAAAATCGAAAACATCCAAAAGTATAACTATTTCCAAAATTGGTATTATTAAAAACTTCTATATTACTAAATATTATTCGGCGGCATCCAGAAGTAGAAATGATGGTGCGAAAATAGAAATGGTGGCGCCCTTGTTAAAAATTAATTTTATTTTATTTTCTTATTTTCTTATTTTCTAATTTTTCTCATTTTTTATTTTCTTATTTTTTATTTTTCTTATTTTTTATTTTTCTTATTTTTCAAATTTTCAAAAATTGTTTACTTTAAAAAAAAAGTTTTTATTTTCTTAATTTTCTTATTTTTTTTATTTTTTATTTTTTATTTTTTCTTTGTTTTATTTTTTTAAAAAAATTTTGTTCTTTAAACACAATAAACATAGTTTTACTAAATATTACGAGTTTTCCAAATTTCACATTAAAAACTTTGGTTTTAATTGGTTTTACCTAATACTACGAGTTCTACTAATTAAAATTCAAAGTGGAAAATGAGAGTTTTACGAAATAATACTAGTTTTAAGAAATTAAATAAACAACACCGGAATTGAAATACGACTTCAGTCATCATTGTTCTTTCGTGTTGGATACCTTGTGAATGGAATATTCACAACATCGGAAAGATTTTTTTCTTTTTCCTAGTAAAGGTTTGTTGTAGAGGATGAGATTGTAGCTCACTTTGGCTTTCGGTTAGAGACTCTTTCTCGGGTTTGGATTGGGGTTCGGTTAGAGGCTCCGCTTCAGTTTGTGGCTCCGCGACATGCTCTTTCTCAAGTTCGGTTGTGGGTTCAATTTCATGTTGAACTTCCGACTCGGTTGTTTGATATTCTCCACGTCTTTCATCATTTTTCCCATGTAATCAATAACAGTTATACTAAGTATTATAATAAGGGAAAATGATCATTAAAATATTGAACTCTTGCGCTTGAGCCATTTAAATACCAAATTTTTAATGAATCATTTAAATAATAATTTGTAATTGACTATGCCGATTTAGTTATGCGATTAGTCAACATTAACACTATAAGTAAAATTGTTAACTTTGTTACTTATTTTTTATTTATTGGTGTATAGTTTTAGTTGGTTAAAATAAGTAACAAAGTTAACAATGTTATTTATGGTGTTAATGTTGACTAATCGCATAAATCGGCGCAGTCAGCTACAAATCGTTATTTAAATGGCTCATTAAAAAATTTGATATTTAAATGGCCTAAACGCAAAATTTCAGTATTTTAATGCCGTTTTCCCATTACAATAGTATTACTTCTTGGACTTAGCCATGCATAAGAACAACTTTACCATTTCAGGATTAACGCATTGATCTTCTTCATGCAATGGACTTATCTCCCCGCTTTTAGCACTTCCCTCCTCTAAATCACCTACTTCATCATTGTCTTTGACCCGTACTGATACAAGCCTTGATTCAAGGATGTATGCGCGTGGGCTGTTTGTAGAAGATTAGGTGAGAAACTCAACCTTAGGCTTCTGGATAGGGGTTTTCTGGTTGGTAAACGATGGAAGGGTGAAGTGAACCACACGAGGGGTGATGAACCTCGTGATAAATCACAAACTTAGAGCTAGGAGGGCTGGTCTCAACTAGGTTCTAAGCGCACAAGATTCTTAGAGAGAAAACTTGTAGGGAAAAAGTTCTACTTTATTAATAATCAAAAGGTTGTCGAACTACAATGCTGGAAGGAGCCTTATTAATATGCTCGACAGCTTGACCTTCTAGGGTCGACTCAAATAAGAAAAAGGAAAGTTTACAAAAGTGCACAAAAGGAAAAATACAAAAGTGTATAACCGAAAAGGACCTATTCCTAAAATGTTCTTGACTCAAAAATGTAAAGCAACTAGATCCTACCCTGCAAAACAGAAAGAGGCATATATTCGAATGTAAACTTACCTTAACTCACCTTACGGCCAAGAAATGGAAGGTGGCCGTCCTTGTGGCATGCACGCGCCTTGCTCCTAGTCTTCGACTTGGAGTAGGGTTAAATATCTTTGGGCCCTGACCTCTCTTGCCACTAAAGCCCAAGTCTCTGATGTTCCTTGTGTTGTTGAGAAGCCTTTGGACTCTAATTTGCTCTTCTGGCCCATTGTCCTTAGCTGCTCTTCCTCTAGAAGCTTGTCGATCCATAAGCTGAATTTGTGGAAGAGTGTTCTTGATCTACTTCTTGTCATTGCTCCTGGAGGTACCACTGGTGTAGATACTTCCTCTAAGTGCATGTCCTGGAGCTGGTAGCTCATTTGGTCCAAGTCCTCTTGTGTCGAAGTGGAAGTGTGCGTGTACTCGGCTGGATGGCCTGTACCAGCTGGATTGTGCGCGGTACTGGCCGGAATGACTTCAGGGCCGGCCAAGTTGATCCCGGAGTTGGCGGTGTCATCAGGGGGACCGGCGGTGTCATTCACGTCCCCACCAAGTGTGCCGGAAGCTTGGGCCTCTCCGCCGGTGATGTTGACCGGTCTGGTCCTATAGGTCGAAGGTCCGGCGGTACTGTCTGGTCTGGCAGGCGCGCCAGATGGTCCTGCTGTCTCGGGCAAGCTTCCTGGTCGGCCAGTCTGGTCTCCTGGCTGGATGTACGACCTGATGTCCTCATCATTCCCTCCCTCTTCAGTAGGTTTTGTCCTCAAAACTGGATCATCTGCATGGAAAGGGGCCAAGTCAGTAACATTGAACGTATTGGACACATTAAACTCACCTGGAAGCTCGATCCGGTAGGCGTTGTTGTTGATCCTCTCGAGCACTCTGAATGGTCCATCTCCTCTTGGTGCTAGCTTGGAACTCCTTAGGTTTGGGAACCTCTCCTGCCGTAGGTGTAGCCACACCCAATCGCCTGGTTGAAAGATCACCTCCTTTCTTCCTTTGTTGGCATGAGTCACGTACTGTCCGGTCCTCTTCTCCAAGTTCCTCTGCTACCTTCTGGTGTATCCTCCTTATGAACTCTGCTTTGGATGCTCCGTTGAGGTTGGTCATCTCAGCTGGTGGCAGTGGTGTTTGCTCCAATGGGGTGAGAGGGTTGAAACCGTATACCACTTCAAATGGGGTCTTCTTGGTTGCTGAGTGCACGGCTCGGTTGTAGGCGAACTCGATGAATGGCAGGCACGCCACCCAAGTCTTTAGGTTCTTCCCTAGTGTTGTTCTGAGAAGAGTTGATAGGGTCCTGTTGACAACTTCAGTTTGGCCATCGGTTTGAGGATGGCAAGTGGTTGAGAAGAGTAGCTTCGTGCCTAGTTTTCTCCAAAGGGTCCTCCAGAAATGGCTGAGGAACTTGGTGTCCCTATCTGATACGATGGTCCTTGGCACTCCATGAAGCCGTACTATCTCCCTGAAGAACAGCTCAGCTGTTTGTGTGGCATCATTGACATTGGCACATGGGATGAAATGTGCCATCTTGGAGAATCTGTCCACCACTACAAAGATTGCATCTTTGTGGTTGATCTTGGGCAGACCTAGAACAAAATCCATCGAGATGTCCACCCATGGATGTGTTGGTATGGGCAGTGGGAGATACAACCCGTGAGGTTGCACTCGGGACTTTGCCTTCTTGCAAGTAATGCATCTTGCACAATGTGCTTCTACTGTCCTCTTGATGTGTGGCCAGTAGAAGTGCTCCTTGACCACTGCTAGAGTCTTGTCGACACCAAAGTGGCCCATGAGTCCTCCTCCATGAGCTTCTCGGATGATAAGCTCCCTTAGTGATCCCTGTGGTATGCACAACCTTCTTTCTCGGAACAAGAATCCCTCATGGATGTAGAATTTGCCATGACTCCCTGTGCTACACTCCTTGTAGCTCTCAGCAAGGTCAGGATCATCCTTGTATAGATCCTTGATGTGCTCGAATCCTAGGACCTTTGCCTCCATGGTTGATATCAAGGCAAACCTCCTTGATAGTGCATCGGCTACCACATTGTCTTTGCCCTTCTTGTACTTGATGATGTACGGAAGGTCTCTATGAACTCCATCCACCTGGCATGTCTCCTCTTGAGATTGGTTTTCCCTCTGAGGTGTTTGAGAGTCTCGTGATCAGTGTGGATCACAAACTCCTTGGACAGCAAGTAATGCTGCCAAGTCTCCAATGCTCGGACAAGGGCATAGAGCTCCTTGTCATAAGTAGGGTAGTTCAGTGAGGCACCACCTAGCTTCTCACTGAAGTATGCCACTGGTCTCCCTCCTTGGGTTAGCACTGCTCCTATGCCTATTCCAGAGGCATCACACTCCACTTCAAACGTCTTGTTGAAGTCGGGAAGGACTAGCACTGGTGCGTGTGTAAGGCTGTCCTTCAAGGCCTGGAATGCCTTCTCCTGAGCTTCTCCCCAGCTGAATCCCACGTTCTTCTTCACTACTGCCGTCAATGGTGAGGCAATACTGCTGAAGTTGGGCACGAATCTCCTATAGAAGCTGGCCAGTCCGTGGAAGCTCCTCACTTGGCTGATGTTCCCTGGTGTTGGCCATTCTTGTATGGCTCGAATCTTTTCTTCATCAACCTGTAGGCCCTGTGAACTCACAACAAAACCTAAAAAGACAAGCTTATCAGTACAAAAGGTGCACTTCTTGAGATTGGCATAAAGCTCTTCTTGTCGAAGGGTTTTAAGGACCATCTCAAGATGTGTGAGGTGTTCCCGTAGGCACCTACTATAAACAAGTATGTCATCAAAATAAACTACTACGAAGTTACTGATGTACGCCCTAAGAACTTGGTTCATAAGGCGCATGAAGGTGCTTGGGGCATTAGTCAAGCCAAATGGCATGACTGTCCACTCGTAGAGTCCTTGCTTTGTCTTGAAAGCGGTTTTCCACTCATCACTTTCCTTCATTCTTACCTGGTGGTATCCACTTTTGATGTCTATCTTGGAGAAGACCGTGGCTCCACTCAGCTCATCTAGCATGTCATCCAGTCGTGGTATTGGATGCCTATACTTGACTGTGATGTTGTTGATTGCTCGGCAGTCCACACACATGCGCCAAGTCCCATCCTTCTTGGGCACTAGCAGCACTGGTACAGCACATGGAATGAGGCTCTCTCGAACATATCCTTTCTCCAGGAGCTCCTTGACTTGCTTCTCAAGCTCTTTGGACTCCTCTGGACTCATCCGGTAGGCTGGCCGGTTGGGCAGGGCTGCTCCGGGCACTAGATCAATCTAGTGTTCTATGCCACGTAAAGGAGGCAAGCCTGCTGGTATCTCCTCTGGAAATACATCCTGGAATTTGTTGAGGAGTGTCGCTACTTCATGAGGTAGCTCTACCTATCCCTGTTCTATACTCAACACTTCCTTGAAAACCATTAGTAACATTAAGTCCTTCGAGGCTAAAGCTCTCCGGACATGACTAGGTTGAATAAGAAAGTTAGACTTGACAAGTTTCTTTTCCTTACTCATTTGGAGTTGTAGCTCATGTACTTGGGCAGGTGTAAGAGGAGCTAGGCTGACCTTCCTCTTGTCATGCACGAAGGTGTATAGATTGGTTCGGCCCTCATGCCTGGTCTCTTTGTCAAATTGTCATGGTCTTCCTAGTAGAAGATGGCCAGCTTGCATGGGCACCACGTCGCACACGACCTGGTCTTGGTACTTGCCCACACTGAATGGCACAGTGACTTGCTCATGAATCTTGAGCTCCACTTTGTCATCGAGCCATCTCAGTCTATATGGTCCAGGATGCCGTGTCCTCTCTAGACCTAGCTTATCAACCATATACGCACTAGCAACGTTAGTGCAAGAACCACCATCTATGATGAGGTTACATACCTTTCCTTTGATGGTGCAACGGCTGTGGAAGATGTTCTCCCTTTGGATGGTCTCTGAAGGATCCACCATTGCACTGAGGATACGTCTAGTGACCAGCACTTCCCCCACATCAGGGTACTCAATGTCACCGTACTCTCCTTCTGGTTCATTGTCCTCTTCATCTTGGGACTCATATTCTCCTGCCTCCGTAATCAGCATGACTCGGTTGTTTGGGCACTCCCTTGAGATGTGTCCACGTCCCCTACACTTGAAACAAGTTATGTCACGTGATCTTTGAGGGTTAGAAGACTTACCAGGCTCTCTTTGGTCACGGGTGGGTTCAGGAGGCTTGCTCTTGAACCTTGACTCGATCTCTACACTTTTGCCTTTGTCCACTGTCTTAGGCATGTTGCTTGGTGCCCAAGGTGTCCTAGGCTTGCTGCGGATGTCTTGGCTCTTACATTTGATGTTCTGTTCAGCTTGCACAGATAGGTGGTACAAGTCCTTGAAGTCGTTGTAGATTTGCCTTTCCACCTTGCAGCTGATCCTTTCTTGGAGTCCATCCAAGAATTGCGCCATCAATGCTTCTTCATCATCATTGAGCTCCAATCTGTTCCTTAACCTCTCGAACTCTTCATAGTACTCCTCTACTGATCTGGTACCCTACTTAAGAGTACAAAAACGTCGTTGCAAATCCCTATGAAAGTAAGGTGGAACATACCTTTGTCGCATGAGGTCTTTCATGTCGACCCATGAGTCTACGGGTCTCATTCTCTTCCTCCTTCTCTCAGATACCTCATGATCCCACCAGATGAGGGCATTTTCCGTGAGTTGTGCTACTGACATTGAGACTCTCCTAGGTCCTGGTTGGTTGTAGTGATCAAAGATATGATCCATTCGCTTCTCCCAATCTAGGTAATCCTCGGGGTCTACTTTTCCTGCAAAAGTTGGAGGAGTTAGTTTAACATCAGGATGAATTACCCGGTTATAGGTGTGTTCATCTCCATCCTCATGACATCTAGGAGGCATTCTTGGTCTCTGGTGAAGACCATATGGCTCAAAGCCATCATCTTCTGCCTCTGGTTGCCGTGGAGGTCCTCTCAGCCTATGGTGCTAGTGATGAGGTTGCGTGTCCTCATCTCCATCTGGCTGGGGTTCCTCCTGTTCGTGCCGTGTCCTAAGGTACTCAGGACCCTCAGGACGATCTGGCTCAGCTCTCACGTGCCTTATGGCCTGGAATTTTACTGGTCTCTCCACGCGCTCCAACCTCTCGCCTATGGATGCGAGTTGTAATTGGAGTGTGGTGAACATGGCCATCATGGCTTCAGCTGCGTCTCTATTCTCTTCTCCCATGGTGTGCTACAAAGAAACAAGATAATTAGGGTGCTCCTAAATTATTAGGAGAGTTTCTTTTTATATGGGATTTGAAAAAAATGCAAAAAAGAAAATCCTAAGGAAAGGAAATTCGAAAAAAAGGAAACTTCCTAGACAACTTGTGCTAGCTGTCCAATTTGAATTCTTTTGTGTATTTTCCTATTTTCTTTTCTTTTCTTTTTGTTTTCTTTTTAGTTTAACTTAAAACTAATGGAAATATGAATTAAACAAAAAGAAAAACGTGTATGCAATGCAAAAAGTGAATCTAAACCCTAGTGATACACGTAGGAGGCTAGATGCACTCGGTTTGGAGTTTGAGGTTATTTTTTTGATTTTTCTTGAATGCGACTTAAACTAATGCAAGAACACAAAACAAAACAAGCAAAAGGATAGAAACAACCTGGTTTAGGAGCTTTAAGCTCTTATACCAAAATGATACAAGCCTTGATTCAAGGATGTATGCGCGTGGGCTGTTTGTAGAAGATTAGGTGAGAAACTCAACCTTAGGCTTCTCGATAGGGGTTTGTGGTTGGTAAACGATGGAAGGGTAAAGTGAACCACACGAGGGGTGATGAACCTCATGATAAATCACAAACTTAGAGCTAGGAGGGCTGGTCTCAACTAGGTTCTAAGCGCACAAGATTCTTAGAGAGAAAACTTGTAGGGAAAAAGTTCTACTTTATTAATAATCAAAAAGGTTGTCGAACTACAATGCTGGAAGGAGCCTTATTAATATGCTCGACAGCTTGACCTTCTAGGGTCGACTCAACTAAGAAAAAGGAAAGTTTACAAAAGTGCACAAAAGGAAAAAATACAAAAGTGTATAACCGAAAAAGGACCTATTCCTAAAATGTTCTTGACTCAAAAATGTAAAGCAACTAGATCCTACCCTGCAAAACAGAAAGAGGCATATATTCGAATGTAAACTTACCTTAACTCACCTCACGGCCAAGAAATGGAAGGTGGTCGTCCTTGTGGCATGCACGCGCCTTGCTCCTAGTCTTCGACTTAGAGTAGGGTTAAATATCTTTGGGCCCTGACCTCTCTTGCCACTAAAGCCCAAGTCTCTGATGTTCCTTGTGTTGTTGAGAAGCCTTTGGACTCTAATTTGCTCTTCTGGCCCATTGTCCTTAGCTGCTCTTCCTCTAGAAGCTTGTCGACCCATAAGCTGAATTTGTGGAAGAGTGTTCTTGATCTGCTTCTTGTCATTGCTCCTGGAGGTACCACTGGTGTAGATACTTCCTCTAAGTGCATGTCCTGGAGCTGGTAGCTCATTTGGTCCAAGTCCTCTTGTGTCGAAGTGGAAGTGTGCGTGTACTCGGCTGGATGGCCTGTACCAGCTGGATTGTGCGCGGTACTGGCCGGAATGACTTCAGGGCCGGCCAAGTTGATCCCGGAGTCGGCAGTGTCATCAGGGGGACCGGCGGTGTCATTCACGTCCCCACCAAGTGTGCCGGAAGCTTGGGCCTCTCCGCCGGCGATGTTGACCGGTCTGGTCCTATAGGTCGAGGGTCCGGCGGTACTGTCTGGTCCGGCAGGCACGCCAGATGGTCCTGCTGTCTCGGGCAAGCTTCCTGGTCGGCCAGTCTGGTCACCTGGCTGGATGTACGACCTGATGTCCTCATCACGTACAATCCAAATAAAATTACATCATGTTTTAGTAAATATTACCAAGTATTACTTTCTCCTATAATTACATAAGAGAAATAACTATACCACTTCCGTAACAACGACTCGATCTTCCTCCTACAATATACTTATCTCCCCACTTTTAGCCCTTCCATCCTACAAATCTATTTCATCATTGTCCTTCGATCCCAACAATCCAAATAAAGTTACATCATTTGTTACTAAGTATTACCAATTATTACTTTCTCTTAGAACCTGCATAAGAGAACAACTATACCATATCCATATCAACAGCTCGATCTTTTTCCTACAATGGACTTTTCTCCACAATTTTATCACTTTGTTCCATCAAAATACCTTCTCCATCTTTATCCTGCAAATCCTACAGTACTTAGTGTTGTCAAATGTTACAAAGTTAAGAATACCATTTTTTGTTCTCTAATTCCAACGTAATCCATATCTTCATACAACCTCCTCTCATCTAATTGCTCTTTCACGTATTCTTTCACGAATACGATTCTTGTATTCAATCCATCGAATTTTTCACCCAATTTTTTGAATCCCTCCATCTCTTTTTTCATGCTCTGTACGAGCTTTACCAATCCAGCAAGGGGCGCATTCTCCACACTATCAGTGGCTGCTAACCCAGTGGGACGTGCATTCTCCAATTGTTCAGCAAGGGGTGCATTCTCAAGTTCACCATCTGCTCGGGAAGCCACATCTTGGTTGTACATTACCTCGAAGAATATCGCTCTTCTCTCATCAACCAGGCTTTTCATCCAACTTTAGATAATGACATCGTCATCATCATGACCGTCATCTTTTTCACAGATTCTATCCACAAGGGTTTCTTCATCAGGGGATGAGACCAAATACTTTCAATTTCATATGATTGTAAATACGAAATTCAGTTTAACATATTACAATAATAAAGTAGTAACACTATAAATAATTAACCTTAGTGTTACCAAGTGCTTCATTTATATCATCAAGACTGAAACCTCTCATTGCACTACGTTTGAACTTGATCTTGCACATCCTAGGACGCGTACTATATGTCCCTAGAACATCTTCTCGGAATTTATTTCTCAGTATTGGAATTGCCTCAAATGCAAGAAGTTACACACAAAAATATTATTAGGTTCCATTGTAACACTAATAAAACTTAGAAATACTTAAAATCATATTTACCTCCAAAGGCATACATAATATAGGCAACATCCACTGCGAACCTTTAACGACTCCTCGAAAATGATCCATTGTATGCAATATCTCTCGCATAATGTGATCAAAGGACAACCTCCCCCAAGGAAATGTCTTACACATTTGGCGATCATCGACGGCTCTTAGGAAGAAAGGGTCCACGGAAGGTGCATTTTATCCCGTCTTCATTTGTCCTATAATAATGCTCCATAGAAAATATAGGACGGCCATCCTCAATCTATCTTGAGACGGTCTCATTCCCTTTAGCTTCTCTTTGACATCCGCATACCACACCTTAGCTCCTCTTTGAGACAGACTTACTCAGGGCAGTAACACTCAGTACATGAAACTTGAACTGAGAAATGAATAGAACACCAGTCAAAGTAATCATCTCATTGAATTGTATATTTCCAATGCCAACAATATTCACAATTATACCATTTAGGAAGATTGACAAAAACATCTTTCAAATTGTTCATTGTTTGAAACATGATGAGTTGCACCGGTATCAATTACTCATTTATTCAAAATCAAGTTTCATTAGATATTGAATAAAATTGATGGTTTATTTTTCCTAATGTACCAGTATGAATGGAGGGATGAGAAATACCAGACATTTGAGAATTTGTTTGATGTTCCTTCTGATACTACAATTGGTTGTGGTTGGAGTTTGGATGAAAAATACGCAACCAATTGTTGAATTTGATCAGTAGATAAATCTGCTCCCAATTCAGCTTGGTTTGTAGCATTAGCTAAAGAAATTTTTGCTATAACTGGTGTAGATAATGGTTGAGATTTCCGTTGATTTTTCGGTTTCCAACCAACTGGATATCCATGAACTTTGTAACATTTCTCAATAGTATGCTTTACAAGACCACAATGAGAACACATAGGTCTGTTTTTTGAATAATTCTACTTAGCAAATGATTGCTTGTATTAAGTTGAATTCATATGCCCTTTTACATAAAATGCAGAAGGGTTTAAATTTGCTAGTTGTCTCTTCCTTTGACTTTCATCTTGATGAATCATGTTATACATGTCGGATAAAGTTGGCCATGGTTTCATTTTTAAGATTTGACTGCAAGTATTAGAAAATTTATAATTCAAACTCATTAAGAATTGCACAATGAGAGTAGTTTCATGATCAGCCAGTAACTTCATTACTTGAGAACATCCGCATCCACCATCTTCTATCAAATTTTTGGTGCTAGTTAGTTGTTCCTGTAAAATCACCATCTAAATATAGTAATCTGATAAAGACATATTTTTTTCGCAAAAAGTTTATATCTCTTGATCAAGATTGTAAATTTGTGGAAAATTACTTTTATGAAATTGATTATGTATATCATTCCATATTTTAAACTCACTATTGAAAATAGAGCAGACTTTTGTAAATTGGTTTTGATACGACATTGAGAATCCATACCTTGACCATACTATTACATCGACACGATATCTTATAGAGGGGATCTAATTCGAAATGTCAAGGTAATGTACCATCAACAATATCAATTTTGTTTTTGGTCTCAAGATTCGTTTTCATCGAGATAATCCAAAAACTCTAGTTATCGCCTGTAAGAATTTCAGAGACAATCATCATACAATCTCCATAATGCAAGAAGAAAAGATTGTGAGAACTATCGATCGAATATGAACTTGTAGATAGATGATTTATAGCTGGATTGTGAATCCGATTGCATTTTTCAAAAATTAAGGGGATAGTTCGCCATCAGAAATTTGATCAATATTGTGATTCTTAGATTTGGATCTTCTCTCCACCATCGATATTGATATTAAAATCAATAGGTTATAGCAATGATCACGACAAACTGAAATGAAATCGAACGAAAAAATTCGACGAACATTAAGAATCAATTCAAGAAAAAATTTCCAAAAAAAATTGCGATTTTTATTGCCTTGGTACCATAATAATAGATTTCTTGAAAAAGGAAGAAAATCGTATTATTGATTAATGTTATGCATTACAGCAAATGTACATGCTCTGCTTTTTTGTCACTTGTGTATAAGCATTACAAGCATCAGCACGTCAGAAAATACATGATATATCTTCGAACCAGTGTGTTATTGAAGTGCTTATATATGAGAAGATCGAGTTTCTTTTCCGTGCTTCTTTTGCCAGTGCATCTGCTTGTGCATTGTGTTCCCTTGGTTGGAATGTAAGGGTGAAATTTGGGAAGAACTGTCGGATTTCCTTAAATTCCTCAATCTTCGTTGTGAATGCTGGCCAACTATTAGGATGATTGACAATTTGGATGAGGTCTGTACTATCTGTATTGAACCTCTCGCAGTATCGCTACAACTTATGTAAACTTGTCATTGCCCATCGGAGACTGTGGAACTCCGTGTGTAGTGGTGTTTGTCCCATATGTATGCCTTTCATGCCTAAAATATATCTTGTCCCGTTGCTTAGTGCGAGAACCCATCTTATTCCAGACGTAGGTTCTCCCGCTTTCCATGATCCATCAATTGAACAAGTAAAGGGGGAAGGGTCGCTATGTCTTGGATTTTGTATATCCTTTTGCTCTGGTCTTATTTCCTTCGTGTTTTTTTGGCCCAACTGACATAAACCATGTGTCACTTTCCCTATGATCCTTGTCTAGGATATCTATGGCCGTTCTGTCTAGATTTTTGTACACCTTTTCGTTCCGTGCTTTCTAGATAAACCAGAGGATCCATGGGAAGGTCCTGTAATCCCGATCGTCCAGAGATATGTCTGGGACTCTCCATAAGAGAAAGTCTAGATTTCCAAAACTGCTATTGAGTGGGAAACTAGCGGGTGTTGAGGGGATATGTGATAGGGTCCACGTCTTCCAAGCCAGTGGGCATTGGAATAAGGCGTGGTTGATACATTCTGTATCAAAACCACATATCTCACAAGCTGGTTCCATGTGAATATGACGGTGAGCTAAGTTTCCCTGCGTTGCTATTGCTCCCGAGAGCGATTGCCAAAGAAAGTGTTGTATTTTCCTTGGGATCTGTAATTTCCATATGCCCTATTTGAGAGGGGCAATGGACGGTTGCTGAGGTGTGGGTCTCAGATTTATTACTCCCAGTTTTTGAAGGGTTTCATAACCCGACTTGACTGTATACTCCCCCTGTTTTGTAAAGTGCCAGCATAATTTGCTCTGCTCTCCCCGAATATTCGGGGTGATTCAGGTGATTAGCCTTACGTCTTCCGAGGTAAATATCCTTCTCAGTTCCGGAATTTTCCATCGGCCATTTTCCTGAGAGATAAGATCGGTGACCCTTAGCTCAGGGAACCAAGATTGGTTTACTTTATCTGGGCCTCTGGGCATTTTGTTTGGGATCCAGGAGTCTGTCCATATGTTGTCTATGGGGGAGTTTCCCAAGATCTTCCGTGATCATCTCTGGATAAGATCTCTTGTAGACCAGATACTTCTCCATCCATATGATGCCCTGTTTGGATTTTTAGCTTGTAGGATATCTGAGTTCTTGTAGTAACGTCCCTTCAGTACTCGGGGCACCAATGACTCAGGGAATCTTTGTAGCCTCCATAGCTGTTTCGCTAAAACCGCTTTGTTAAAGAGTTCAAAGTTCTTGAAGCTGAGTCCTCCTTCTGGTTTGGAGAGGCATAAGGTGTCCCATGGTAGCCAGTGGATGCCCTTCCCAGAGGTTTCCGATGCCCATCATAAATTACTGATAGCGCTTGTCAGCTTCTTGCACAGAGTTTTCGGAAACAAGAAACATGACATCACATAGGTCGGTATGGCCATAGCCACATATTTAATCATCACCTCCTTTCCTCCTCTTGATAGGAGTCTCGACGACCATCCATTTATCCTTTGCTGGATTCGGTCTTTGACGTAGGCAAATATCTGAGTTTTTGATCCTTTCAAGTTTTCTGGGATCCCCAGGTATTTACCAACTCCCTCGTCCCCAAGTATCTCCAACTTGCTTTTGATGGTTGTTTGTGTGGAGAGCGGTACGTTTTTGCCGAAGACAATTGTTGATTTGTCATAATTGATCTCTTGTCCTGAAGCCATGTAGTAGGTTTGCAAGATGATGGAGATAGATTCGCATTGTTCTACAAAGGTCTTGCAGAAAAATAGGCTATCATCCGCGAATAGAAGGTGAGAGATTGATGGGCTTGAGGGTGCCACCTGAATGCCTGTAATGGATCTCTCTGATTCGGCGGCGTTTAGGTTGGCTATTAAAGCCTCAGTGCACAGGATGAACAGATATGGAGATAGTGGGTCTCCTTGTCGTATTCGTCTTCCAGGAATAATGCGCCCCTTTGGTTTCCCATTAATGAGCACACGATAGGATATTGTGGTGATACAGCTCATTATCCAATTTATCCATGTTTTCTCGAAGCCCAACCTACCCAACAACGCGGATAGGAATCCCCATTCTACTCTGTCGTAGGTCTTTCTCATATCAGTCTTGATTGCTACATAACTTGATTGACAACTTGGTCTGGTCTGTAGAGCATGGAATAGCTCCTATGCAATAAGAATGTTATTGGAAATCACTCGCCCAGAAACGAAGGCTAATTGGGTTTTTGATATTAGAAATGGCAGGATTTCTTTCATTTTATGGCACAGGACTTTTGATATAATTTTGTAGCAAACGTTGCACAAACTGATGGGTCTGAACTCTGACATATGTCTCGGCTTCTCTTTCTTTGGTATGAGACATATATTGGTCTCGTTCAATGTTGGGTCTATGTTTCCTGTCAACATGAATTCCTTTACCATCTCCACCAGGTGATCGCCCACAATGTTCCAAAATGATTGGTAGAACAGGGCAGTCATACCACCTCGACCCGGAGCTTTTTCCGAGTGCATGGAAAAGAGAGCCTCTTTTACTTCCTCTTTTGATACTGCACGTAATAGACGGGAGTTCATCTCCCCAGTGACTTTGGGTGTTACGTGGCACAGCGCTGTTTCCAACTCCGTTGTCGAGGAGGCTGAGAATAGGTTTTGGAAATAATCCGTTGCAACCTTCTTTATTTTAGACTCTTTTTCCACCCATGACCTGGATGTATCCACCAGTCATGTGATTCGGTTTTTTGCTCGCCGTTGTTTGGTTGAAGCGTGGAAGAATTTAGTATTCTGGTCTCCTTCTTTCAGCCAGAGAACCCAACTTTTCTGTTGCCATAAGACTTGTTCCGGGTAGATTGCCTCGCTTAGTTTCTTCTTTAGGCATTGGATTTCATCTACAGGCATCGAGTCAATGCTTAGAGCCTTCTCCAATTCGTCTTTTAAGTCGTTTATCTCCTTGTCAGTGGCAAAATTCTCCCTGCGTCTCCATTGGGAAATGGTAGTACGACATTTTGAAATTTGATCTTTGATTGAGGCGGTTGGATTTGCTGGCTCTTGTAGCCATCCTTGTTTGACTACCTCTTCTAGGTTTGGATTTGATAGCCAGCGCTTGTCAAATTGGAAGTTAGAAAGTTTCTTTTCTTCGTGACAGTGGATTCGGATCCGTATCGGCCGATGATCTGATCCACAGAATCAAAGAGAGGGGGATGCCGACTAGATTGAATTCGATACGAATACGGTAGGAGAGGGGGATATTCCCATCAATTGCAACCATTACATCGATGACATTTTTATTGGAAAATAAAATATTAATTTTAAATTCGTCTAGAGCTATCAGAGCCAGACCCTCACTAAGGCCTGAAGGTTCTACCGTAAACAAAAAATCATAACCTAAATGAGCTTGCATGTCTTGGATGAAGCTCCGACTTTGCTTGGCTTCCATAAGAAAGAGTATCTCCGGGAACAATATTTTGCAAAGTTCCCGCAGTCGCCAAACTGTCAAGAAGCTTCCTGCTCCTTGACAGTTCCAACTAAGAAGCATCAGGCTCCCTTCGGCGGCCTCTCTTTTGCCACCAGATAGTTTCCTCAGTATTTCCCCTCATGGGAGGGTTCGTCTCTGAGGTGGACGCACTTTTTCCTTTGTCTTTCATCGGAGCTATCCTTGAGCTTGCTTTGGTCTCCCCAAAGTATATGATAGAGCTTTTTCTGACTTTGGAGGTGCGGAAGGGGCTCCTCCCTATCTTTTTTCTTACCTGAAGGGCTTTGGATATCCTGTCATCCAGCTTGCCTGCCTCCTTTCCTCCTGGCCGTTTCCGCCTCCCTGATAGGATTTCTCTCATCGGTGAGATGATTTTTGATGGGTTTATGGTTCCCTGGCTCTCCACTTGAAACTGAGGGAGGACGGCGTTTTCTGGTAGCTGCTTGGCGTGGTTAGCGGATGAAGATCCTCTCATGAACCGTTTGTTTGCTTGACATGCCTCTTCCTTTGTTTCCTTATATCAAGATGGTCTTTTTTCTGGATTGGCTCTTGGTGGGCGGGGTTCTGGAGCTGCCTCCTCAATTCTCTCCAAAACTGGTTTCCTGGACCGAGGGGGATCATCTCTATTGATATCATCGAACCGGAGAGCCCTCCGTGCGGCTGGATGTTTGGAGGATCTTTTGATCGGAGGAGGGATGGGCGCATTTCCCAATCGTCCATTGTTCACACCGTTTCTGGGTCTTGCCTCTTCAGTATTTCGCTGCCGGGGTTCCATCTCAGCTTTCCTTGGGAGTGGTGGTGGAGGAGGTAGCTGCTCGGGTCGGGGTTTGTCATCCCTGTTAGGGCAATGATGCTCATCGTGGGTGATACGGAGGCATCTCTCGCAGAATTTTACGAGCTTCTCGTAGTCAAACGTCACTGTGAATACATCACCATTTGCAAACTCTAGGTCTCTTACAAATGTGAATGGCTCTCCCACATCTATGGACATCCGGATTTTTGATTCCCCCACGTCATATTGAATAAGGTCACCCATGGCTTCACCTATATCCACAATTGTTTCTTCTGCCCAATAATGGGTCGGGATTCCCACAATCCCTACCCAGAATAGGATTATAGAGAGGAAGTCGGATCGGACACTTGGAACCCACCATTCAAGTGTTGTCATCCATTGGTCAAAATGGTACGGTCTTTTATCCAAGACCGACTGGATATCTTCCTCCGAATTGAACTAGAACATAAATCTGCCTTGGCTTAGTTCCTGACCCTGGACTCGGCCTTCACAGTTCCATATTGAGGGTAGAAGTGTCATGAATGTCCGCATCCTATGTCCTTGCATGGACATATTCAGGACCCTCCCCACTAGGGTGGACTCAAACTGCTTCAACACCGCGGAGTTGTCAAATGCCCGGATCTTTATGGGTGCAAAGAATGATCTATCTTTATTCATAGGTTCCAATGCCTTTTATAGGGAAATACATCAAACAACGTAAAACGAAAATAATAGACACAACTCCACTAGCTCAAATAGCTCTAACAGTAACTAGAAAATAGGAAACTAAAACTTGACCAAATCTATTGCAGAAGACTCAGTCTTTTATTTGAAATTACTAAGACACGTTTTCAACAATCCCTCCCTTGAACTAAACTTGATGATGAGTTTCAGTTCACAACTCTCATCCCAAATGCTTCTCTGATTCGCTGAAACGATGCCATCTTCAATGGCTTAGTCATGATGTCTGCCAATTGTTCCTCCGTGCTACAATGAATCAAATTCACCACACCTTCTTTTGATAGTTCTCGGAGAAAATGATATCGAACCTTTATATGCTTTGATTTTCCGTGCATGAGTACATTTTTGGACAACTGGATAGTGGAGGTGTTGTCACAAAACAGAGTCATTCCATCTTCTTGCTTAAAACCGATCTCTCCCAAAATCCTCTTCATCCAAATTGCTTGACACGCACAAGTAGCTGCTGCTACATATTCAGCTTCAGTTGATGACAAAGTCACGATCGGTTGCTTCTTGGATGACCAAGATACAGCCCCTCCACTTAATAAGAAAATATAACCCGAGGTGCTCTTGCAGTCATCTATATCTCCCACATAATTACTATCTGTATAACCTAAGAGACCACCTCTTGCTTCTCTTCGATACCATATCCCAAAATCAAGCGTTCCCTTTAGGTACCTCATGATTCTCTTTGCAGTAGCGAAGTGTAGCTCGGTTGGGTTTGCCATAAAGCGACTGATAAGACAGACCACGAACATTAGATCAGGTCTCGTGGCTGTGAGATACATCAGGCTCCCCACTATTTGCTTATAAAGCGTAGAATCCACCTTCGCACCATCTTTATCTTGCCCAACCTTCTGTCCAGGCACAATCGGATTACAAACTGAATTGTAATTTTGCATTCCAAATCTTTCAATTAACTCAGCAGCGTACTTTCTTTGACATATGAAGATTCCATCGGTTTTCTGCAACACTTCTATGCCAAGAAAGTACCTCATCTTCCCTAAGTCAGTCATGTCAAACTCGTTCTTCATGGACCTTTTAAACTCATTCAATAGTTCTTCATCATCACTAGCGAACAACAGATCGTCAACGTAAATGCTTACAATCAATCTTTTACCTCCCTTTCGTTTGATGAACAATGTTTGTTCACTAGAGCTGTTCTTAAAACCTTCCTTGATGAAGTAAGCCTCAATGCGACTAAACCAAGCCCTGGGCGCTTGTTTTAGTCCATAAAGGACTTTATGCAGCTTATACACCGTCTCTTCCTTCCCTGCTATCTCATAACCTTGTGGTTGCTCCACAAAAAACGTCTTCTTTCAACTCTCCATGAAGGAAAGTGGATTTTACATCGAGCTGATAGATTTCCCATCCTTTTTGAGCTGCTACTGCAATGATCATTCTCACCGTATCCATCCTAGCTACTGGTGCGAAGACTTCTGTGTAATCTACTCCATACTTTTGAGCATAGCCCTTCACCACCAATCGAGCTTTGAACTTGTCAATTTCTCCCAATTCATTCAATTTGGTCTTGTAAATCCACTTGACCCCAACTGCCTTAACTCCAACAGGTAGCTTAGTTAGAGACCAGGTGTGATTCCTTTCAATGGATTTTATTTCAGCATCCATCGCCTCTTTCCAGTGGAGATGCCTTGCTGCTTCATAATAGCTGACTGGATCGGATATGACCATGAAAGCAAGATTCTCAAACTTGATTTTGGCCATATTTGCCTCTTCTTCTGTATCTGAAAGTTCTTCTCCCATGATATAGTCAGTAGACCAGATTGGAGGCCTTTTTGTTCTGCTGGTCGTTGCTGTTGTATCTCCAATCGGCGAGTTATTTGGAGAAGCCATGTCACCAATGCTTTCTTCTGTTTCAACCATCTCTTCTTCTTCTACAATTTTTCTCCATTTCCTTTGCAATTTCTACATTTTCATAATCATCTTCCCATTCCAGATTGTTGCTTCCTTCACCTGAATAACCATTGTCTTCCCAGTTCCACTTCTTATCTTCTTCAAAAATCACATCACGACTGATGTGGACTTTCTTCATCACCGGATCAAACATCTTGAATGCTTTGGACTCACTGCTGAAACCCAGCAAGACACATTTTATGCTTTTATCGTCGAGCTTGCTTCTTTTCACATCGGGAATATGAACATAGCCGATGCACCCAAACACTCTAAAATGTTCTACTGATGGCTTCCTCCCACTCCAAGCTTCTTCTGGGGTCTTATCTCTCACAATAAGAGTAGGAGATCTGTTGAGAATATGATTCACCCACTGCATAGCGTCTGGCCAAAAAGACTTTGGTACCTCCTTCTCTAGTAACGCTGCTCGCACCATGTTCATGATTGTGCAGTTCTTGCGTTCAGCAACGCCATTTTGCTGAGGTGTGAAAGTAGTTGTCAATTGTCTTTTGATCCCATGTTCTCTACAGAATTCCTTGAACTCATTTGAGTTGTATTCTACACCTCTATCAGTTCTTAGACTTTTGATGAGCAAGCCACTTTGTTTCTCCACAAACGCTTTGAATGTTTTAAAACGATGAAATGCTTCAGACTTTTCACCAACAAAATATATCCATGTCTTCCTCGAGAAATCGTCTATGAAGCTAATCATGTACTTTATTTGGCTGTTTGATGGGGGACTAATCGGACCGCAGAGATCAGAGTGGATCAACTCCAATCTTTCAGTAGCTCTCCACTTGCTTTGCTTTGGAAATGGAACCCGATGATGTTTTCCTCTCACACACGCATCACATATAGCGTTAACATCTCCAATCTCAGGTAAGCCTACAACCATCTCTTTGCTGCATAGCGTGTTAAGTCCTTTGTAACTGAGATGCCCGTATCTATGATGCCATAACTCTGCTTTGTTTGAGATGTCAACCTGTAGACACTTCTCCTCTTCCGCCTTAGCATTTGATTCTCCCAGCAGGATAAACATCCTATTTGCACTCATCACAGACTCTGCAATCTTGCCTTTGGTGGGGTGAAAGATGCTGCAGGTTATGCGATCTCCTTTGAAAAGCATATCCAGACCCTTTTCTTGAAGTTGTCCAACGCTCAACAAGTTGTTCTTTAACTCCGGGACAAAATAGACATCGCTGATCACATAACTCACACCGTTAAGCGTGAGCTTTATCACTCCTTTCCCATCAACCATCAGCTTATGATTTTTCCCAAGTTTGACATTATGTGTGAAGCTAGTGTCCAAACTTGTGAACATTCTCCTTTCTCCACACATGTGGTTCGAGCAACCAGAGTCTACGAACCAAACATCACTTCTCTTTGTTCCTTGAAGTTACACATACGCCATCAATAGAACATCCTCTTTCTCCTCTAACTCTGCATAGTTGGCTCCTTTTGCTTCATTCGAACACTCATAGGAGAAATGACCCAACTTGTGACAATTGTAGCACTCGACAGTGGCCTTGTTGAAGAAGCGACCTCTGCCTCTGCCTCTGCCTCGTCCTCGGTAAGAACCTCTGCCTCTTCCTCTAACATTTAGTGCCTGATCTTCCTCTTCATGACTTGGCTTTCTGAATTTCTTCTCATGCACAAATAGTGAACTCTGCAATTCATCGACGGTCATGCTGCTCATGTCTCTGGACTCTTCGATCGATACCACCACATAAGTAAATTTGTCGGTCAGAGTGCAGAGAATCTTTTCCACGATCTTTGAGTCTGGCATACTCTCGCCATTACTCCTCATCTTGTTTGACACCACCATTACTCTCTTGAAGTAATTATCAAAGCTTTCATCGTCTTTCATCACAAGAACTTCAAAATCTCTTCTTAAATTTTGGAGAAGAGATCTCTTGACCCGTTCATTCCCTCCAAAATTTCTCTTCATGGACTCCCAAATGATCTTAGAAGTTTTCCAGTCTAAGATCTGCTCAAACACCTCCGCTCAATGGCTTGAAATAGGTAATGTTTCACCATATGATCTTTCTTCTTAAGGTCATCAAGTTGTTTATGCTGCGCTGTAGTCAACTGGACACCCGCTGCAGGTTCGGTGTACCCTTCTTCCACCAAATTCCACAAACTTTTGGCACGCAACAAATTCTCCATTAACTCGCTCCAATGATCGTAATGACCATCGAAGATGGGGATCTTGGTGTGTATCTTATCGTCACTCATCTTCTCTCTTTGTGTTTAGCTCTCTTCTCTTTTGATCACTCTCTTTATGTTTTTGCTCTGATACCAAATGTAAAATCAGAGTTTGATAAAAACACAAAGAATTGCAAAGAATGATCTATCTTTATTCATAGGTTCCAATGCCTTTTATAGGGAAATACATCAAACAACGTAAAACGAAAATAATGGACACAACTCCACTACCTCAAATAGCTCTAACAGTAACTAGAAAATACGAAACTGAAACTTGACCAAATCTATTGCAGAAGACTCAATCTTTTATTTGAAATTACTAAGACACGTTTTCAACAGTCTTTCTTGTCGAGAGGTTGATCCCTATTTATAGGGTCTCTCATCGCGCAATTCTCGGAAGATTTCTTCCAATTTAAAATTGCGATATTTAGGAGGATTGATTCCCGCATCCCCGAACGCCATCTTCGCAAATTTGGCTTTCCTTTTCCGATCTGCAGTCGTCGAAAAAGGAAAGAAAGTGATAATGGACTGTGTGATTGGGGGAGAAGGGGATAAATCCCCGTGATCTTCTTCCCTCTGTCAATCTTCATCAGCCCGAGGATCGCGCGGCCATATCCGGCGAAGATTCCAGCAGGAGGCAATCGACATTGGGCTCGACGGTGAAGCCATTACTTAATTTGAAAAAAGTAACGGCCGATCGAGAGAGAATCCTCTATCAGGATTATAGAGCTCTGCTTTTTAATCGTAAAATCTAGTAACAAATGTAACAGAATAAAACAGGAGAGAATGACACATGTGTGTATCCATATTCTATTAGAAGATTTCCAGAAGCTTCAAATACAGAAGTGATCTAACTTTTATTTTAATATTAACATTAATATTAATTTTTACTTTTATTTTAATTTTATTTCAATGACTAAATTAATATTTAAAACCCAACCGTAATCCATCTTGTACAAATAAACATTTGTTATCGGGTGCAATTAGGTTATTTGGACAAATGAATTAGTCCAGCAATAATGGTAGAGCTAAATAACAATTGATACCGTTGGGACTCGTAGAGTAATAATATTCAAACGAGGTAGGCGAAGTAAATGGTTAGTGTCCATTTCTTGCTTTTCGACTCTAGACATTGTATGATGAACACCTTCGCTAAGGTAATTTAAGAAGTCGAGTTTGATGTATCATTACATGTGATAAGATGATTTCTCTCGTGGCCTTTGAGAAATGAAAACCTTCACAATGTCTTTGTTCTTGAGATGTCATGAAGCCGAGGATTCAAGTTTGAAGATCTGTTGATTGTTTCAAACAAAACCGATCACATATTAAAATTAAAGGTTACATAAAACCAAATGATGAATAAAGATGATGGTTTACATGAAGAAAGACATGAGATATGTTCAATCATCATCTCTTACCTAGCTGCAGCCACAACAACATAAGCGAGCGATCAGATTTGAATCTTATAAACTCACATAGATATAATAAATGTATTCACATAGGATCATAAGATTTAAAATGGAAAAGAAATTTGTTCAAAGATATTGGGGAATGGGCTAATACCTTTGATTGATTTGGGTGAAGTAAAAGTGGAATCACCTTCTCCTGGCAGATTGCTGCACTCCTGCTTGCCCACCCGTTTGTTCTTCCCCCATGTTTGATGCTTGTGTCACGGCGTTCATCACTACGAGTCCCAACGGTATCAAGTACATCCACTGACGTTTTCATAAGAAATTTACATTAAGACCTAAATCATAAGGAAACATCAAAAACATTGTTCTTTTTTTTTATTGTATTACTCACATATTTTGCCCAAAATGATCTCTCTGGTGGTGGTGGTTCAACTTCGCCCTCTGCATTCTCACCGCCTAGAATTTCCTCGGTGAATATTGGAGTTCTGTTAACAGTCAGGTGAGGATCAGATAGAAAAACTAGTTATTGGGCTCAGGAGTGGTGTTTATTTAATAATAAGTTGATGAACTGAAAACAAAAACCAACGACATTTATGGTTCTGTAGAATATAGATGTGCAGGTTCATGCAATGTTGAGCCATTTGTTGGGGAAAAGAAAAACACAGTTAATGTCTCTACCTTGGTGCCTGCTCACTGCTCTTCAGAATTGTGTGAGAGTTGAAAGACCATTTTTCTGGCTACAGTAAGTGAAAGTTAGATCGTATAGATAATCAAAACCACAACCTCTCACAAAAATGTAACCTTTCTTGATAAATCCAGGGTTTCAGAGTAAAGTTAGGACAAAAAATTGTGATAGAACAACCCAAGGTCAGATTCTGTCAGGAAAAGTTTTTTGCTGACACAGTGACACTTAGAGAAATCATATGAGGAAATGGTAAACTCGAATAAATCCAAATTAAAAGTTTATCCTTCCACTCAACAAGCTAAAGGAATTAGAATATGAGGAATTCTATTAGACTCACACTAGGTTCAGCGGGGTAAATGCATTAAAAAGGGTCAAACTTTCGCAGAAATAAAACATGGAGGCAGACACCTCACACTTATCAGTCCAAAATTACCCACATAATCACAAATTGTGAAGAAACAAACGAATAGAGAAATAAGGGGCAATTACTAAAAAATATGACTCCACATATGCTCAGTCCCAGCAAAAAGGTTGGCGGAAAAAATATTGATTCAATTGCATATGCATACATAGCTAACAGTACATTATAATCTAGACCAAAGACAAGGGAGGATAAGTCCATGTTCTGTTTATCTAAGTTAGAGTGTGAAAAAGAAAAAAAGGGGATAGTAGTCTTCACTTACAAGTTTGAACTGTCGAGGATATTGACACGCCCCAAGAGAACCATAGCTAACTGACAAAATGTTGGCACCTTCCTGCGAGCGAAGACAGTACAGTAATTACACTAACCGAGCCAAACACAGTTTTGAATCATATTCATAGTCCCATTTTCTCTGTCATTCACAGAGTAGTAGAAATGCTTAGGTGAAAACTAAACTTGGAGCTCACAAATGTTTATACCAAAAAAGGCGTTACCATGTGTATAACGAAATGTTCATCCAAGCCATCCCGTGGTAGGCATCGCTGTAATCAAATATGCATATTGTTTTAAAACCATAGACATAATGAAACAGCGGGAGAATACAAGAAGAAAAACGAATTACATAATACTGTAACTTTAGCAGATCTAAACAAGTATTACTAGAAACCAATTTGGATGTGTTTTATAGAAGGATTGATCATTTCATTCCAAACCAATTAAACAAATAAGCTCTGCTATTACGAAAAACCTAATAGGAATTCAGTGAATGACACTAAATGAAATAATCTTTAATTTAACAGCAGTAACCATGGTTACAAAGAACATGATTTAATAAAAAGCGTTAAGCAGCTTGAAACTTTAGCAAACACTCAAATTAACTACAGAGCATGCCGGGAAAATAGAGAAATCAACCTAAAGGGTCGACATTGACTTACAGCTCTCACTGATGCAATCACAAACTCTTTCCCTGCTGGACTTATCACATTAGATGGAACTCTGATCCGGTAAAAGTCATCTCCTTGCAACAGATTCTATAAATGGGTACCAATAAAATCAATATATCTCTCTATTCCAGGTGAAAATTGGAAGGAAAAAACAACTTTAGAATATTTACCTTGAATGTATCTTTCTCTTCGTCAGAGAAACCATTCCTTGAGAACCGTAACTTGGTTAATGTCTGCATCAACAAGATCAAGGTTAGCTGATTGGTGAAATAAAGCTCTGTTGTTTATTACTCGTTAGCTGAGAATTATTCAGATAATTGTAATGAGATGATTTTGGTAATTTGCTTGAAGCGAGCTATAAATCAGTTCACTTCATCTACTTGAACAGATGCGATCGGAAAATCAAACAAAAAAAGGGATCGATAGAAGGAATAAACACCTTTCCGCCATGGCTCCACGTCTTGAGACGGGCTGAGAAAGTACCGGCGATGGAGAAATCAGAGTCCCCAAAAGCATGTTCGAGAGTGAAATGGACTTTGGAATCCAAATCGGGATCTGAGTACCTTTTGCGGATAGTGGACGACTGTTGCGGAGAAAAAGACGCGGGGGAAGTGGTGTAAAGTTTGGTGGATTGGGGCTTTGCTCCTTCGAGACCAAACTCATCGTCATCAACAAGGAGCTCGTCGGATTGGAAAGCAAAGGAAGATGAGCAGATGAGAGAGGAAAAGAAGAAGAAAAGTATGAGCTTCGCCATTTGTTGCTGGCGATGGAATTTTGTTTTCTGGAAAGATTGTTCGCTTTCGCAAGTTTGACTCTGACGAAAGATGTGCTCCTCACTTGTTTCAACTATGCCTATATTCAACAATTTTTTTTCCTTTAACCATAACTATTTATCTATGGTTATTATATATTCAAAAAAAAATTTAATATTAATTTTTTAAATTTAAGAATTATAATGTCGAGTAAACATAATATAATCATTTTTAATTATATTATCTTTTTAATAGCATATAAACAATTTTTAGAATTCATATTTTTAGTGTATATGTGATAATAATTCTTTTAGTCATGTAATTTTTTATAATGATATGTAAAATCTTTTTTAAACTCACTTTTAATTTAATATATATAAGTTATTTTTTAAAATAAATTTCTATTTAAAATTTCATCTTATATTTAATTAATTTATCTTTTAAAAATAAAATTATATTAAAAAATATTATATCATATTTTATTAATTTATTTTTTAAAAATCAAATTATATTTAAATTGATATATCACATTTGACTAAACTTCGTATCATAATTTTTTTAACCATATATTTTTTCTAATGACAACATCATTTTTTTAAACTTAATTATCTTTTAATGTTATTGCTATTCGAATAGACGAACTATTTCTCTCCAAAAAATATGTTTACATAATATTTACACGAATTTTAAGTTTCATGTAACTCCGGTTATACATAAAAGTTATAAATTTAATTTTTCATGATTTCAAAATTTAAAACTTATTTTCACATACATATAATCTTTCAAATGAAATTACACACAATCTATAATTATTGTGATTTTCTATTTATCAATCCACTGTAATTAAGTTGAGTAACACCTTATTTACTTTAAATTACCTATTATCAGATCCAACATCATAATTGTTTAAACTTGATTTTGTGAACCAAATCCCAAAAATCTCAAATCAGAAAACACAAACCCTAAATCACTAAATTAAACTTGAAATCATGGAATCGAAAATGAAATTGTGAAATCTTGAAATCAAAAACAGAAGAAAAAACAGTTTTTGAAATCAATGACGATAGAGATAGTAGTATGGGATGAAATTTCCGACTTCGCTAAAGATTTCGACACAGCCCGGTCGAAGTGGACCGCCTGGAGATCTTATTTATAGGTCAGGTGGAAAAAGACCACCTCAGACGAGGGAGCGAGTCGGTCTATCTTTTTCAATTATTTGGAAATGGAGATTGAGATAGTTTGAGTGGAAGGGGTGCTCACATTGAGCCCGAGTAAAATGAAAGTGGGCTCCCAAACTATTTAGGAAACGAGAGTGAAGAAACTACGATGGTTTTTTCAGGAACTGGAAAAAAGGACGTAGAACTACATATTTGTCTAATGCTTCATTCCTTTAAAAGAGGGGGCAGCCGGCTATGGAGGCTGTTGCTATTCAAGAAACGTAGCAGCAACTCGACGAGAAAACTGGTAAAATAAGGAAAGGACAGTATTCGGTGGATTGGACAAATGAGAACTTTCCTTCCGCAAGCTCTCTAAGCAAGCTGTTCGAAAATTGTAATTGCTCGAAAATTGTATGTTCCATTCAAATCCCTTAATATATTGCTGATTATTGCATCTAGATTTCAGAAATGGAATCTTTAGCAATCGAATTTGGTGAATTCAATTTCTAAAGATCTTAGTTTAGGGAGAAATGAAAAAATTGGAAAATGGTCTATTTCAACCTAAACAATTGTCGTCATACGTATTTATGATGTTATGAGGATCAAGTCTTTTTTTCAACATGAACATGTAAATAGTTCAAATTTTATACATGAACTAACATTTGTATATCTTTTTCGATAAACTCTGTTAATAGAATCCGCTTATCGTTAAACGAATTGATGTAGCAGACTACGTGGACTGACGGGTGACTGACGTGGCAGTTCATGTCCACACAAAATACTTTATGTGGACTTCCCAGCGTCCAACACGTGTCTAAGTCTATATACGGGAGTCTTGAAAGTCAAATTAATGGACGGTTTAAATCAAATTGAATTAATCACACCTAAAGCGGACCTCTGTGTGTGTCTTCGTCTTTTGGACTCGTCAGATTGTAATCACAGTATGGCAAAAAGACTTAGACTTGACGAGGTTTTGATCCTTTAGACATCTGGGTTTTCTCCAAGTAATCTTTTTGTTTCTGAGATGGATCAGGCTTCCTCTTCGTCGCATATGGAGGAAGACAATAAATCGTTCACTGATCCTGTCACCGTAGATTATAACGACAAAAGAGAAGCTATAGAGATTGCTCTGTTCCAAGTGCCTGAATGCTATGTTTATTTGGTAAATTTTCAACTTTTCGTTGGTTATAATGAGATTGGTATTTGTATATTATGCTGAATCCTGCGTCTTTTATGCTGTAGTTACTTCCTTTTTCGTAAGTTCAGTTGGTGATTTTAGAAGAGGATTTTTGGATCTGAAATTTAGTAAATTAATTCTTGTATTAAAATTTCTTCCAACTTTGCTGAGAGAATTAACTTAATCTGGATATGTCAAGTTCATGTCTTGATCACCCAAATTTTTGTCTCAATTTGTGATGGTTTAAGGGCTGCGTGATCGGTTGCCCATTTAACAATCAGCAAGAAAATTTTCAAGGAAATCTCCAATAATAGAATCTCAAGGATTGTGATAAAAAGAACTTAAATTATTTTAACCGATGTCAGGTTAAGTGGGTTTCTTGATGAGGTTTTTCAAATCGTACGAGCTGTTTAAGATAATGGTTACATGTTTATCATGGTACCTATTAATCTATTATATATTAAAGAGAATTATTGAGAGTAAAAATTGTTTACGCGTCACATTCATTTTCATCAATTTTATTAATTAATTTAATTTAAAACATAAATTATTTATTTTATTAATCAAACATTTTAATTAGATAATCTAATTATAAAATTATTATTAAATGAGTTTTCAAACCGTATTTACTTTTTAAATATCCTACGATTCAAAAATTAGAAAATTTTGAATTCGTGCATTACACATTTAATTACTCGTCAATTTTAAAAATGGAAAATTATCTTTTAGATAAATATTTAATTATTGTACACATATATAAGGAAAGTGAAAATTTCGAATTTTTGTACATATAGAAACTTCATTAACACTATTAAATTTCATATTTTATATTGATTACTCGCCAATTTTAATTAATTTTTAAAACTAATTAAATATCGTAAAACCATAAGACCAAATCATAACACTATATATAGTAAACAGATTGCACATTCACATTTATTTTACACACACCTATCATACAAATAAAAACAACATGTTTTTTCTACGTCATACCTAAACTTACAAAAAATTTCGTGACACATAAATTTTTTCTGAATTTGAAAAATCAACTCTCTCTTTTGAATGTATCAATAGTGTATTTTCTTCTCAGATGGATACAATTGGTACTTGTATATTGAATATTCATTTACTACCCCCAAGTTTCAAGGAAATGCACTTTTTCATCATTAATCATTAAAATGATCAATATTTTAATGTTCTTATATACTGAAAAATGATGTTTCATCTTAACTTTTGCAATGTTTTTTATAAAATAATTAAAAATGGTCATATACCCAAAAGTGAAAAACGACAAGGACGATTGGATTGAATTTATATAATGTATGTTGAAATAGATAGCAAAAGATTCATATAAATTGTTTCACTCATATGATATTTCAAATTTCAAATTGTAAGAATATGAATTGTATTCCATATTTATTATTTTTTAATATCGCATATTAAAATGGAAATTAGACCATTATTTTTTATGTTTGTATATATTTTGAAAATTCAGTATTCCTGTATATAGCACACGTATTTTCCTAGTATATATTGTAATTGTAAACTGGTATTTGATAAACCAGTTCAAATATCTTCGGTTTAGTTTGGTTAAGTCATTTTGTATATAAGAGATACAATGTATTATTTTATGAGTTAAGAGAAATATAGAGACGAATTTTCATTGAAATGGTATCAGAGCTACGCGAATGTTCGTTTTTTTCTCTAACATAATTTCGAACTAAATCTAGTCGGATTGTTGCCAGATTCTTCGTTTTTTCCTAAATTTTTTTCGTTTTTGCCTTCTCTTTACCGATTGAAACTCGAGTTTTTTCTATGAGTAAGAGAAATTGCAAATCAAAGTATCGAAGTCTTGCGTAGGAATCCCCTGCTTTTGAAACCCCGGAAAACAATGTTGAGGCATCAATCTCACCTCGCGTTGCTATGAGAATCCGGAATCGCAACTTGGAGAGTAGCGATCATGTTATCACTCGCCGTTTCTCACCCTCAAATTCATTTGGCGATTTCGAGGTATCAAACAACCCCGATAACATACACTCTCCTTATCATTTGCACAATTTGGATCATCCCAGCTTGGTATTAGCTTTTGAATTGTTAGATGGAAACAATTATGGAATATGGATAATTGCGATGACCACTAATTTAGAAGCTAAGAACAAAATGGGATTCTTAGATGGTTCTATTGTGAAGCCGAGTGAAAATAGTCCATTTTTAGAATCTAGTGTCGATGCAACAATATGGTGAAATCATGGCTTCTTAACAGTGTCTCGAAGCAAATCTATACAAGTATTTTGTATATCAAAAACGCTTCTAATATCTGGAAAGATCTACATACACGATTTCAAAAGTCTAATTTGCCTAGACTCTATAAGCTTCGACATCAAATTCATTCACTTAGGCAAGGCATCTTAGACTTGGCTTATTATCACACTCAAACTCAAGCCCTTTGGGAAGATTTATCAAGTGTTCAGATTCCTGCCAATACTATAGAAGATCTATTGGCTAAAAAAGAGACTAACAGAGTGATGGACTTCTTGATAGGATTGAATGAAAGCTATGAGATTATTGGAAGTCGAATTTTGATGAAGAAGCATCTCCCATCTCTTTCGGAGGTATACAATTTATTGGATCAGGAAGATAGTCAAAGGGATGCAAGATCTTCAAATGATCATATAGGAAATGCTGCTTTTCAGATTTCTGAGTTGAATAATCAAGTTGAAAATGGCAATATTAAAAAGTATACGACAGGGTAACAATTGGGAGTTTATCAAAAGAAGGATAGACCTTATTGCACTTACTGTCACAGGGCTGGTCATGTTGAAGATCGTTGCTACAAGAGCATGAGTATCCAACCAGTTTTAAACCAAATCAAAGGTTTAACAAAGGGTCTAGTACAATTGCTGCAAATGTCACAACCGGTGATACATCATGTGAGACTTCAAGAGATATGTCCACTGATGATTTGTCTAGAAGTCAAATACAACAGCTGGTTTCTTACCTGAGTACTAAGCTTCAACCTCCAAATTCTCAAACCATTACAGAATTTCACTCTATTTCAGCTTCAATTCCTTCTTCTTCAACCAACTACCCAATATCCCGTACATTTTATCCTTCTATCTCTTGTTCTTTTACGGGTATTGTTAGGCCTTATGTTTGCTCAGTTAATAGTAGCAACACTCCTACTACTAATGCTTGGGTTATAGACACAAGAACAACCAACAACATTTCTCACCAAAAATCATTGTTTACCTCATTCAAAAACCTTCCCAACACCACTGTTACATTACCAAATAGAATCCTTGTAAGCATTGTTGGGATAAGAACTATATCTTTGGGTAGAGATTTGATTCTTTTAGATGTCTTATACATATCTCAGTTCAAATTCAATCTCCTAAGTGTTAGCTCTTTAACAAAAAGTATCCAATGTGATGTTTGGTTTGATAATTCTTTTTGTATGATCCAGGATCATACTCGGGAATCAACGATTGGAATGGGTAGACAAATTGGTAATCTTTACTTCCTGGATATAGAATCTTTACAAGGTACTTCATTCTCAGCCTTTGTTGCATCTGTTTCTAGTCCTGAACTTTGGCATAAACGATTAGGTCACCCATATATGTCTAAAATTCAAACTATGCGATCTGTTTTGATGTTTCCAAAATACAAAAATGATTCAGATTATCATTGTAAACTCTGTCATTTATGAAAACAAAAACATATCCGTTTTATATCGCATAATCACCTAAGTGATGAACCTTTTGATCTCATTCATATTGATATTTGGGGTCCTCTTTATCTGGATACTCATGATGGTTTTAGATACTTTTTAACCATTGTAGATGATTGTTCTAGAGCTACGTGAGTATACTTGCTTAGAAATAAATCCGATGTTCTTAGAATCTTTCCCACTTTTGTTACAATGGTAGAAAATCAATTTGAGAGAAAGATTAAGAGGGTTAGATCCGACAATGCTCCTGAATTCAATTTTACACACTTTTATCAATCTAAAGACATTTTGCCATTCCATTCATGTCCGGAAACACCCCAGCAGAACTCTGTTGTTGAAAGAAAGCATCAGCACATATTGAATGTTGCTCGATCTTTATTCTTTCAATCCCAAATTCCCCTTCCTTATTGGAGTGACTGCATTCTCACTGCAGTTCACCTCATTAACAGATTACATGCTCCTTTTCTAAAGGACAAAAGTCCTTATGAGGTTTTCACAAAGAAAGTTCAAAAGCAGACATAAATTTGAACCCCGAGCTCATGCTTGTATCTTTCTAGGATATCTTCCTGGTTACAAAGGATACAAACTTCTCGACCTTGAAACTAATTGCATTTCAATTTCCAGAAATGTAGTGTTTCCTGAGGAGCTCTTCCCTTTTGTTAGATCAAACCTATCTTCTAAGGACATGGATTTCTTTTCTGATCTAACTTTACCTCTTGTGTCATCATATGTTCCTGGTAATGTGAATTCATCACGTTCACCTTCTGTAGATATCTTGCCTTCTGCAGAATCTACAATTGATGTTTCTGAGCATTATGCTCGAACATCACACAGGAGAGTCAAACAGTCTGCTTATCTTCAAGATTACTATTGTAATTCAATAGGATCTTCAACTATTCATGAAATATCCAATTCTCTTTCTTATGGTAAAGTTTCTCCTCTTTACCTTTCTTTTTTAGCTTCCATTGATAAAACCAAAGAACCCGAAACTTATTCTGAAGCAAAGAAACTTCTGGTTTGGGATGGTCCTATGGAAGAAGAAATTAGTGCTCTTGAAAGAACAAACACTTGGTCTATTTGCTCCCTTCAACCCAACAAAGTTCATATTAGCTGTAAATGGGTTTTCAAGATTAAATTTCATGTTGATGGCACTATAGAGAGATATAAGGCCATGTTAGTTGCTAAAGGATATACCCAACAAGAAGTAGTTGACTATAATGAGACTTTCTCTCTAGTTGTTAAGCTCACTACAGTCAAATTACTTCTTGCTTTTGCTGCCATTAAAGGGTTTTTTCTTCATCAATTGGACATCTCTAATGCCTTTCTCAATGGTGAGCTTGATGAAGAAATTTACATGAAACTTCCCCCTGGTTACGCTCAACGAAAGGGGGACAAACTTCCTGAAAATGCAGTTTGTAAACTTCAGAAATCTCTTTATGGCTTGAAACAAGCTTCAAGATAGTGGTTTTTGAAATTTTCCACTACTCTCATTGCCTTGGGTTTCTCTCGAACTGCTTCAGATCATACATGCTTCTTAAAGATCAATATTGCTCTATTCATGTGTGTTTTAGTATACGTAGATGATATTATCATCATTAGCAACAATGATTCTGAGGCAGGCAATTGAAAGATTCAACTTCAATCCCATTTTAAACTTCGTGATCTTGGACCACTGAAGTACTTTCTTGGATTGGAAATTGCTAGATCTATAGAAGAAATTCATATTTGTCAACGTAAGTATGTTGTTGACTTACTTGATGAAACTGGATTATTGGGATGTAAACCTTCTCCTTTTCCTATGGATCCAAAAGTGAAACTTTCAAAAGATTCAGGTGGTGATCTCGTGGATGCTGAGTTATAACGAAGGCGATAGGGAGATTGATGTATCTTCAAATCACACGCTGATATAACGTTTGCTGTGAACAAATTGAGCCAATTTTCTGCTGCTCCTCGTGAACTCATTACAAAGCTGTATTGAAAATTCTGCATTATATCAAAAGTTCTATTGGGCAGGGACTGTTCTATTCGTCTCATGCCACATTGAAGATTCAAACCTTTGATGATGCAGATTGGGCCTCCTATCAAGACATTAGGAAGTCAACTTCTGGTTTCTGTATTCTTCTTGGTACTTCTCTCATCTCATGGAAGACCAAGAAACAGCAGGTGGTGTCTAAAAGTTCAGCAGAAGCTGAATACCGTAGCCTTTCCTTGGTCACAGACGCATTGGTTTGGCTTCATACCTTTCTTCTTGAGCTTCATGTATCTCTTGAGAAGCCTACTCTTTTTTCTGTGATAATACTACTGCAATACACATTGCTCGTAATTCGGTCTTCCACGAACGCACCAAGCATATTGACATTGACTGCCATTGTGTTCGTGAGAGACTTCTTGATGGATTGTTCAAGCTTCTACATGTTAGGAGTGACGTACAACTAGCTGATCTATTCACTAAACCTCTCTATTATTCTCCTTTTCAAGTGTAATTGGCAAGATGGGTCTTCTCAACATTTTTCTCCCATCTTGAGGGGGCTATTAATATACATTGTAATTGTAAACTGGTATTTGATAAACCAGTTCAAATGTCTTCGGTTTAGTTTGGTTAAGTCATTTTGTATATAAGAGATACAATGTATTATTTTATGAGTTAAGAGAAATATATAGACGGATTTTCACTGAAAGTACCGTTTGAGTTTATTGATAGGGTATTTGAGATTCCAAATTGGATGCCTTGAACTCATAAACAATGTGAAGTGGTGTTATTAGATTAGTTAGAAATTTCCCACAAGATAGTAGAGAAACTTTGGAGCTTGATGGACTCGTTTTGAATCTTATCCTAGTATTAATGCTTTCTCATGTCTCTATTAGTTTGTGGGATTTTTACAGAAAGTGAGCTCGTCTTCGTCTTTCTTTTGTCTGTGTATATGCAAATACCTCCAAGGAAAAGTGCAGCTTCCTACAGATTTTTTCTTGCCTACATGCACTGCCACGTCAGCCTGTCAGTCCACGTAGTCTACCACGTTATTTCGTCTTAATGGTAAACGGACTCTATTAGCAGAGTTTTTGAAAAAGGCACATGAATGTTAATTCGTGTCTAAATTCTGAACTATTTACAGGTTCATCTTGAATAAACGCACTTGATCATTACAACAGTATAAATACGCACGACGACAATTGTTCAGGTTGAAATAAAACCTTTTCCGATTTTAGTTTAAGGGGTTTTGACTAGGGTTTTGTGTCGGATTTTGATGCAAGTTTCGGGTTTCAAGTTTGGTTTGTTTTGGATTACTTTGATTTGGTTTTGGATAAGTAGTTAATCCGATAAAATCATGAGTATAGCTATGCAGTCTTCTCCTCGAAATGATGAATATATTTCTCTTTATAAATTTCGTAGATTAATATTTTCAACATGTTTTATGAATGTTGTTGTAAGACGCACCTTTATAAATAAATCTGATGCATTGTCACTTGACCAAATATTTTCGATATCAAGTTTTTGATTTTTCTCAAGTTCTCCACCAATAGCGCTAGAGGTACTTCAGTACCTAATATGTTTTTGCTATTTTCACAATGTTGAAATGGATCCTTGTTTATATCTAGCGATCTATTAACCATTACATTACTCAAATGATTTATTTTATCCATATTAAATCATTATAATACTCTTTTAATATAATTTGATTGATGAGAAAAAATCCCATCTTGAAAATGCTAAATTTGGAGCTTGAAATAAATTTTTGCCTTTCTAAGATCTTTCATTTTGAATTCTTCTTTCATATGTTCAGATCATCAACATATATATATATCAATGATCACAAATTCTGATAGGGATTTCTTTATAAATACGTAATGCATATCATATTGTTAATACATCTTTTTCAACCTATATTCACTTAAGAGATTATATTATAGCACATGCGTTTGGATTGCTTTAATCTATATAGTAACTTAACCGAATAAAATTCTTTGGATTCTTTAGAGATTTTTGATTCTTATATGAGATTTAAACCATTATGGAATTCTCATATATATATATATATATCACTATCAATTATTTCATATAAATATATATATATATATATATATATCACTATCAATTATTTCATATAAATATATATATATATATATATATATATATATATCACCATCAATTATTTCATATAGGTATATATATCACTATCAATTATTTCATATCTCTATCACTTATTTCACATAGGTGTATATATATATCACTATCAGTTATTTCATATAGGTATATATATATATATATCACTATTAATGATTTTATATAGGTATACTGTAATGATATCCACAAGGTACATTTCTAAAATTTTAGATGATGATAGGCTCATTAAATAACTAAATACATTTGCATCCATAATCGGATAATATATTTTTTCAACATATAATCTATTCCTAATCTTTGAGAAAAACATTGCGCCACAAGACTGGTTTTATACCTTGTGACATCATTTTTCTCATTTGTTTTTCTCACAAACCCCATTTGCACCTAGATGACATTACATGTTTAAGTGTAATGACAATATATATTTCTATTTGGTAGAAAAAATATATTATCTCTCATTTCTTCCAATCAGATTTTTCTAGCACTCTAATACAAACCGTGGATCTGGATCATCATTTTCATTCCCCATTTTTTGGATAGAGAAAAGCAGAATTCCATAAACAACTTTTATTTTATTTCTAATCCGGAATCTTCAATTTTTAATAGAACTAGTGGATTCTCATATATTTTTTTGTATTGAATTCATATCCTGAACGAATTTCTTTCTCTAGTTCTTTGAGAACCTTTTTATATCTCTTCCGGATATTCCTTTTGATATGGTTCAACTATAATTGTTTCACAAATGACTTCGAGATATTGTTCTTTTTGAGCTTCTTCAGGATTTTTTTTTTATTTTGTTCTCCCAATTTCTTTTTTCTCCGGAGATTTCTATCTTTTGAACTTATCGGTCTCCCTTTTTTTAACCAAAATTTGGATTCACTTTCTTGACCGCCATCAATATATTCTTTAGGAGGAAAATTAATTTTTGATGGGGAATTCACAACGGATATATATGACTTTGTAACTCTTTTCGTATATGTAAACATATCTAGTAACTGATTTGCTATATTTTGCGAGTGTGCAATTTTTTGAACTTTCAACTCGCGTTGTTTTATGGGGGTATCAAAATATACCAAAGATGGTGTACACTAATATCTGTCGACACTTGTTTAATTCATCTCCCTAACATAGGAAATTCATCTTTATTAAAATGACAATCGGCAAACCATGTTGTAAATATGTCACTAGGTCGTGGTTCAAGATAATAAATGATACTCTGTGACGTATACCCGATATATATTCCCAGTCTTTTTTGTGGCTATTTTTGTTCTCTGCGGCGGGGCTATGAGAACATAGACCGCACACCCAAACACACAGAGATGAGGTACATCGGGCTTCTAGCGAGTTGTGTATAATGGAAAATATACATGATATGCACTTGTTGTATGTAGACTAATGCTGCCGCATGCAATATAACATGACTCCATACTAAAATTAGGTTATTTCCTCAAAATTAATACTCTAGAAATGAGTTGTAACTATTTGATGAAAGACTCAATCATGCCATTTTATGTATGGGTATGCGGAACTGAATGTTCAACATCAATTGATAGAGCTATGCAATGATCATTAAAAGCTTATGAAACGAATTCACCAGCATTATCGAGTCCTACTTTTTTCATAATCATAAAATTGCGATCTCAACTTGATTATTTGGACAATGAATCTTGCGAAACAATATACTATAGATGTGTTAATCAATACCATAAAGTACCGAAATAACTCGCATGGTGGATGGATAGTCTCATATATCACCACATATTCAGAATATTGGGGATTCATTCCCAATTTTGGTTGGTGATAGCCGAATGATAAGTTTTCTTTAAGATGTTTTATACGAAAACTCGCGTTATTTGAAAACTTCTGGTTTTTCAATGGTGGCCACTAGAGTTTTGCACAATTTTTCTCATAATGACTAATCCAAGATGTGCTAGTCTTTTATGCCATATTTTAAACGTACTAATAAACTTTTGGTTTACCGTAATATTCGATTCAATCATATTTATTTTTGTATAATATAATCAAGAGGATATCATTGCAAAAATATTTAATATTATTTTTCTCGTTGTCTCTATATAATATCCATTCTTATGGATGTCTTTGAAAGTTTCAATGAGACTCGGCAAAACATAATGCATCATTTATTTCAAAATTTATTGCTTTGACATTGAAAAATTGGCTCTTCCGGAGTTATAATAATATTTACATATCCATATATGGTACTCATGCTTTCGGCAAAATTTTCTTTTTTAGATAGAAGAAATTTTTTTATCTTTAAGTATTGTATGTGTTGTACCATTTTCTACTAGACATATATCTCCATTCTAAACTCTCAAAATGGTACATTTTCTAGATTAAACATATTGATAAGATATGTATTAATAAATGTTAAGCAAGAAGAAAGTTATGTTTTAAAATAGACTTCTATTAAATAAAAGTATTTACATCAAACTATAAAAATTAAAATTAGATAAAATATTATTTATCAAAAACACAATAGGTTTTGTTTTACTTTTGGTCTTAAGAAAAATAAACACAACCATATATATTAAACTTAAGTATCTTGTTGTTCCTTGGCATTCTTGGAATCAACCACATAATCAACAACGTTGAGATATGCATTTTAATTGAAAAAGTGTCCGGATTCATCTAAGATGAATTTTGTTTCGTTTTCTTTTTCTTTTTATTTTTTTATTCTTGATATTGAATGATAAAATGTTTGAATGTATGATAAGTACGAGACCAATGTTCTTTCATGTTATATCAGCAATAAACGTTTTCATATTCTATATTTTGGTGTACGACACGCCAACTTCATTTTCTTAAACTTTATTATTCTTCCCAATTTGAACTCATTGGAACGAAACCCTCTTCTTTTTCTTTATCCACGTCCACCTCCTCATCCAAAACCACGACCACGACCAGGGCATCGACCACGTCCATGTGTTTGCCAATTATTGTAATTGGATGATGCAAGATTCATATCTGGAAATAGAGTTTATCCAGTGGGACGAGATTGATGGTTCATTATTACTAGCTCATTATTTTTTCAGCAACAAAGAGAATTTGCATCAACTCTGAATAACGAGTATATCTCTTTTCTCGGTATTATTGTTGCAAGATTACATTTATAGGATTAAATGCTTGGAGAGATATTATACATAAACTCCTTTTCTCATCATGTGTATATTACTACAAAATCTTTTAGATGTACTTACAACTCTCACCTAAACGATCTTTAAGAAGCTCAAAACAAAATTTGATTTGTTAAACTAGTTTCACACGTTCACAAGATTACGAATCTCTCAAAGAAAAATCCTTAACCCCTTGTTTTGTTTTCTTACAAGAAAACCTCAAACCATTTAGTTAAACGTTCTCTCTCTCTCTTTGGTGTTCAAAAACTAGAATGCTCAACATACCTAGCCAAAATTCTCCTTTTGGAAATATACACAAATCTCCAATTAAAAAGTAAGATTTTCTTATTTTTCTCCTAAGAATAAGAAAACTCATCAGAACTACTATAATATGATGCTTCCACCTCAGCTACAGCCTCTTGGATCATCTAATTTAGTTGTGACAATACGCCAACTCCTTATTTTATTTCATGTCACCAAATATCTATATACGCTTTCTTGTACTAGTTCATGTACTACTTTTCGACTCATATAAAAAATCACTTCAAACAGCTCTTGGAGTTGTAAAGCTTACGAACAACTAGAGATGTTAAAAAGGGCTCAAACATTTAGGATTAGTCCAACCAGTTAAAATATGTGTAAACCCTAATTTGAATTATTGTATAGAAATTTAAAATAATTTGGGGTCGAACTTCAAATATTTGGGTTAAAAAAGGCCCTTGTTATATCTTATTTTTCTTATTTAAAATTTTAAAAGGTGTTTTTTCAAAACTACAATATTTTCTCGAAAAACCGTAAAATAGTGTTTTTTAAGAAATCACAAATGTTTTTCATCAAAAATGTAATCTAACATTCTCTCACAAAAATTGCAAAATATTATTTCTCACAAAATCCGAAAATAATGTTTTTCATCAAAACCAAAAATAATGTTTTTCATCAAAACGGAAAATAATGTTTTTCATCAAAACCAAAAATATAGTTTTTCCCCCAAAATTGCAAAATAGCATTTTTCACCCAAAACCACAAAATATTGTATTCTTGCCAAAACAAAAAGTAATGTTTTCTCTTCAAAATGGCAAAATAGCTTTCTCGAAAAACCACAAAATAAAGTTCTGATCAAACCGTAAATAAAATTTTCTGTCAAAACCATAAATAGGGTTTATCACCTGAACTACAAAATAGTGTTTTTGTCAAATTTGCAAAACAACGTTTTTCAACCAAAGCCGGAAAGTAATATTTTTTGCCCGAACCACAAAATAGTATTTTTGAACTAAACTACAAAATTCGTTTTCATCGAAACTACAAATATCATTCTTCGCTCAAAAGCACAAAATAACTTATTATTTCTAAAATCGCAAAATAATGTTTTTCCGTTTAAACTACAAAACAACGTTTTTTGCACATGACAATTTTGTCAAAACCGTAGAGTAATAACGTATTTTCACCAAAACCACAAAATAATATTTTATCTTTTATCTTAAAAAGGTAATGATTTAATTTATACAAGATTTATATAATTTAAGTATTAAAAAATTACACTCTATCATAAAAGGAAATAAAAAGATGAAAAACTAGTGGGTTTAAAATGGGTTACAAAATATTAACCCTATTTCTTAAGTTTTTATACACTAAAATGGGGCTATGGTTAATTTAGAATCGGATATTAGTTTAGGATTATCTTGGGATAAATTTAATAGTTCTTATTAACATCCCTATTTACAACTACACTGTCATTTTGGCCTGAATATTACAATCCAAATATTATCCGCAAACATAAATTTCAATCAGTCTTCTCCCTTTATCTCTTTGTCGGCACCGAATTTGGATTCAAGACCCGAACCTGATTCGACTTTGGACTCAAACCCGTAAACGTGGAACGAAGGTGGGCCAAAGAAAATTGTGGGCTCGTATCGTAATCTCAGCCCAGAGGGAAAGAAGGCCCAACACATCAGACAAAAATGTAGTGCACGACGTAACATTCCAAGGAGAATAAATGTAAAGGTGTTCGGCGCGACATAGCATTTCGACAGAGTAAATGTAATTTTTGTAACGACATTGATAAATTCTGTATCTAGGATTAAATGGCGAAGTAGTATAAATAGAGATGGAAAACTAATATAGAAGGGGACATTTTTTGAACAAATAGAAATCTTCATATTTTGTTTGAGAACGAGTAATCTCGAATTCAATTCTCACATTTGGCGCCATCTATGGGAAGAAAATTCATCCAAATATTCACACGAAGAATGTCATGATCCTATGATGATCACCCTTATGCTTTTTCCAAAATCAAAGCCCTTCTTATGGACTTTAAGTCAACGCCCATCTTGCAAAAAAGTTTGGTGTCGCTTCTAGAGACATCTAGAGAGAACCCTTGCTCTTCAACAACCGTTTGTAATCCAATCATAGTCCGGATAAAATTTGTAGTTGGGAAAGTACGAGTCCGAGTTCGTGCATCAAATGTATGAGGATTCCAGAAGGTGGGAAAGATAACATACATTCTCGGAAGTAAACCTCATACGCGCAACAATATCCAGGAGGAGGGAATTCAGGAGAATTATTGAGGAAGGAATGACGATTTCAAAAGAATGAGTAATTATATTACATGCTTGAAGGTCACGAATGCTAGAGGTCGAATGGTATAGTCCGAGCTAGCAGATCTCAAGTTAAAGCCAAAATAGTTACGACATGCCATATCAAAAAGGTTAGAGCCGTATTGCTCGGTAGAAAGCTTGGGGAAAACCAGAACCCGGAAAGAACCTGAGATGGTCGCGGGGGTCATGCAGGTAACTCGGGTCACAAATCCAGCTCGGCAACCCAGGAGCGCGGACCACGTCACTTTCAGTAGGAGCACTCGTCACGCTGGTCACGAGCCTAGCTTGGTAGACCGGAAGCGCGAGTCATGTTCATCAGGCAGGAGCGTGCTTGGGAGCACGCCTCATATCATGTTCGACAGGAGAACGCGTCGCGCGGGTCACAAGCATAGCTCGACAGCCTGGAAGCGCGGCTTGTGATCGGCAAGCAGTAGCACGCTTGGCAGCTCGGGAGTGCGGAACACGCAGTTTAGCTTGGCTCAGCAGCTCGGGAGCGCGAGACACACGATTCAGCGCAGGCTGGACTGCCGGTTAAATAAAAAAATTCTAAAGATCTTCAATGAACATCTTCAAAGAGCAAAAAGGATCCTATGAAGATCTTTGAAGATTCAAGAAATCCTCAACCAGAACTCAAGAAAAGGAGATTACGAAACATATAAAAGAGGATTAAACATAGTGAAGATGACTAAAAACACAAGATCTAGGATTTGAAGTCAGCTCCCTTAGGGAAAGCTGTCACAAAAGACGAGTCAGGATATGAATTCTTAATCCCGGTTTAATGTTGGCAAATGGGATTCGGGTCAGCGAGTTGAAAGCATATACGGGTTCCTAGAGCTAGTCAATTTAAAGAGGTTATGTTTCAAATGGTAAACAAATGGAAGCGTACATGAAGGTAGTGAAAAGACTAGTGCAATTGTTTGATTACTTCGGACTTAAACGTATCATGTGAGCTGAAATGCGGGACCAGACTCCTTAACAACTTTAGTCTCCACAATAGAACTGCTAGTCAAAAGGATAATCTTGGTTGATAATGTCAAACTCCTGAGAATAGGGGCTAACCAAGTTAATTCGTTCAAAATCGAATAGTCTCACTTAAAAGGGTCTCATGAACTTAAAGGAGTATCAATAGAAAGAGAAGCGAGCTCTCTTGCAGACCAAGGCAACATGACAAGTGCGGAAGATAAGCAACAAACTCTCCTTGAAGAAAAAATGAAAGCTGGGGATTGGAGTGTTCTAATAAAAGCGTATATAACTATAGGAGTAGTTCCGAATGACAAATGGATCGCAAGAAAACTCAAGTGTATTTCTGAAAGAGAGCGTGGTAGGTTCCAGATTTTTTTTCGTAAATCTTTTTTACCCACGAAACCTGCGAGTAAATCTTTTAAAACCCGCACCCACCCCGCATTGATTAGACAGATCTGGCGGGTTTAACGGGCGATCCGCTTCGTTTTTCAAAAATTTTAAAAATATTTAATAAATTAAATCCAAATGAAATTTTAGACAAATAATAACAAGTCTAACATCAATACATCAAATATATCAAAATTTAAATTTTAAAACAACAAATTACATAAATTTTGTAGTCTTGGTTAATTGATTTGGGTCTAAATTGGTTTGGGTCCAAATTTTGTGGGTATCCGCAAAATAATGAAATGCAACCCGGATCCGCCCTATTATAACTAATGTTCGACCCGCCCCGTTTATGAATTTTTTTTCATTCGACCCGCACCCGCTCCACAGCGGGTCAAACAGGACAGGATCCGCAGGTAAAGACTCATAATTACAAACCTAGTTAGCGCTCATTTATTCATAATTGATGATAAATTATATAGAAGAAACCTTGGTGTTCCGTACCTCGTTTGCGTCGATAAACCAGAAGTCACTCTTCATAATGAAACCTCGCACTCAACTAAAGTGGCAAAGATACTATCGGCCGACTATGTTGGCAGACTATCAGCGATATTTGCTTTCCAACTAAAGTGGCAAAAATCTGAACAAAAATCTGCTTCCCAAGCACACGAAGCTCGGGCAGCGCGAAGGCCCGCGACACAGGTCATGCAGCTTGCTCAGCTCCAGAGCGCGAGATCAAACAGTGTGGATGTACGCAGAGGCTTGCGTGGAGCTTGGAGAGTGGAGGCACACACAGAGTTCCGGAGCGCACAGGCATGCATGGCTCGCGTGTTGAGCTCGGGAGCACGGGGCCGGACTACGCGGGAGCAAAAGGTAGGAATCTCGAGAGCGGACAACATAGAGGTATGCATGGCTCGCATGTTGAGCTCGGGAGCGCTGGGCCGAATTGCGCATGGGCACAGGGCTGGAGCTCGGGAGGAGACAATGCAGAGCACACAGCGTGGGTCGAGTGGGTTGAATTGCTGGAAAATTTAGAAAAAAAACCTCCAAATACCTTGGTATCACCTCCGTATCTAGTCAAGCAGGATCAAACTTTGATACGAATGCAAAATTACCAACGCGCAGTGGCTAGGCATTACAATTTAAATGTAAAACTCCGTAGGTTCGGAGTAGGCAAGTTGTGCAGAATATTCAAAAACACCTCAAAGCTTAGAGCCGGAAAGTTGGGAGGAACCTTGGAAGGTCCACACAAAGTCAAGAAAGTATTCAAACACGGGGTGTGCGAGCTGGAAACTCTTAAAGAACTCCCTTAATAAGACCGTGGAAAGCTATTCATTTAAAGAAATATTTTGCTAAGTCTATTTATTTATTTTTCAAAGTGACCCAGCCAAATCGAAATGAAATAAAAGATGCAATTTTATTATCACCGTTTCGCCTTTTGAGGCACGCCGTAGGATGAAATATCATGAAATCGTACTTGTCACAACTCATCCAGAACTCTATTCATTATCTTGAAGTTCATTTCGGATAAGAAAGAAAGCAACAAATTTTCCATTAAAATGACAGAAAAATTACCGTTAAAAGACGATTAATTTTTTGCATGATAAGAAAGCAAGTAATTTTCCATTTAAACCGTGGATAGGAAACTGCTAACAAACAAAAACGATAAATTCTTCGCTTAATAAGGAAAACAAGCAATTTTTTGTTTAAATGTTGGAAACAAAACCGTTAAACCACTGATCAGGTCGCCGATCAAAGCTCGATGATGTCAATGGGAGCAGAGATGTAGATGGTATCAATGTTCGATCCAAACTCATTGAATGGAAGGACTTGAGGAATAAGATCAAGATAAGAAATTCCAGGCGGGATAGATCTATCTCTGGAAATTTCGACTTGGCTTCACGTAACTCACGCAAAATGTTTTTTTTTAATCTGGAACCGTGACATCGAACGGAGAAGTTCAGATCATTTTCCTTGTGTTCTTTCTCCAATTAATTAAATGGAGAAAGCGTGCAACCCGACACTCGAAGGACTCGTGCTCAAAGAACAATGCGCCATGGAGCTCAGGCAATGCGGGAGCCCTGGTGAGCGGTAGCTCGAGAGTTTGGGCAGCGTGGACGCATAAGCGAGCAGGCGAGTCACGGCCTGAAACTCAAGCCGCGACAACTCAGGTTGGGCTTGGGGGTACTGCAGTGGCAAGGACCACCAGAGCGGTAACTCGGGTCATCACACTGTGAGCTTGCAGATCACGGAGACTCATGCGAGCAGACAGTTGCGCACCCACAAAGGCCGCGGCAGCTCAGATCGGGCTCGTGCAGCAGAAAGGCAAAGGTCCACGCGACAGAACGAGCAGCTGGTTTGCACGCCCACACTCATGCTACGGCAGCTCGAATCGGTCTCGGAAAACACGGAGGTGGAGGTCCACGCGGTAGCTCAGGTCACTATAGAGAAAGACAATAAACCGGTTTAAAGTTTCTCGAATTACTTCAAGAAATTTGGAGGACAAATTGTTAGCACCAGATTCAGATTCAAGACCCAAACCCAATTCGATTTCAGCCGGGCAAATGCGGATCATTCTTTTTTGCGAGCACAAAAAAGATTAATATAAACCCGCCGTGAGATGGGTTTGACTTGCTTAATAGGTCTACTGCTTGACATGCCTATATTAAACAGTTTTTAACACAAAAAATTAACCAAACGTTTCTTTTTCAGTTCAAAACACATACATTTTGATGAGAAAACCAATTTTAACTAAAACTATAAATGGGGATTAGATATTTACTTATTGTACCCACACATGCTTTTGGTGTCTTTCTGAAAGAAAAAAGATAGTTTACACAAGGAACGTAACCAGTAAAACAATTCAGGAACACCCGATGCCTAAAACTCATTAGCTTTCCTCCGTAGTTCGTTTAACTCTTTCTCGATCTCTGAGTCCTTGAAAGGGTATCTGCTAGTCGCTCCCACGGTGCTTCTCCCTGGAGGAAGCTCTCCTTTCTGCTTCAATATCATATAAACAGAGGCTAACTATGAGATGTGTGATATTACAAACTCTTTAACATCGAGTGAAAGTAAAGTATGAAACAAGAAATAAAGTCTGTTTTTATTTTAGTTTTCGGCGTCATAGCCGTTTGCTCGAACCGATATTTTAGGGACTCATGAGATTATAAAATCCAAAGAAGAAATATGAACCTAATACAAACCTTTGAGCTTCCGGACAACTCTTTCTTCAAGTTTGCAAGATCATCATCCACGGATGAAGTTTCAAGCATTTGAAACTGAAGGTCACAAAGAAGGCTAAGTTAAATGTCAAGATGTTTGTCTAAATAGATGTTCTTCTCATACAACAAAAAGTCACTATTTTGCTCAAATAAAACTAATTAAACATATATTGAACCAGATTGGGTTATCCTCTCCTAGTCATATAAAATGTTAGATGAAACAGCAAATTTACCCTAATCCATGCAAGATTGAACCTCTGAAACAAATTTTAAAGAGAGATTTTCCTCATCATAGAAATACTAAGACAAAAGATAGACAAACCAACCTTCCCCTCGAGTTCATCCGTTCCAATCTGAGTAAGTGCATCTGCTTCAGACTCCATAGCCATCACTGTCAAGCACTTTCTAGATTTTAGCCTCTACCATAATAGGCATCCCACAAAAAAAAAAGAAATGGGAATATTTCACAACCAAAAATTCCAACTTCGTAACTCTATTACCAGTAACTCAAAACAGGTGCATGGTTAATCAGGGCTTAAAAGAAATAGCAAAAAGGGGAAACAAAATCTTATCCAATGTCATTTCTCTCTTGTAGCTAAACAAGAAAGGTTTCGACTAAGTATATCCTTTTCTATGCCAATGCATTGCACACATTATATTAGTGTTCCACTGTTTTGCATGAGTAACTAGAGTACTAATTCTACACCCACGTTGCTCAGAATCGGCGCACCATATCTCATGTCACCCCATCGCATAGGTATCAAGTAACCTAGCTTACAAAGAGAAAGTAACACATCTTTGGAAAAAAGTGGACTCTCTACTCACTTTCCAAGACTGAATCAGTACATTATTACACTCCTAATTATAGGCCAAACTTCAAATTCAGAAAGTAATAACAGGACCAGTTGCTGCCAATGATAAATAGAAAAGCTTTTATAAGTTTTCTCAGTTTGGAGGATCAAGAGATCAGACCTTTCTCCTCCATTTTCTCAAAAGCTGAAAGAGCACCACTTGTATTCACTGTCCCTATCATCTCTTGCACTTTGGTTGCAGTCCTAGCAGAATAAAAAAAGGTTGGGACAATATAAAATCTAGAAGAAGCATTCAATATGGGCAAGCTTCCCATAACAGACGTAAAGAAAGATAATAAGTAAATGATACAAACTTAGCAGTGCGAGCACGTGCCAGGAGCGTATCTTTCTTTGCTTTTGCCTCTTGGATCTTGCTCTCCAAGAGCTGCAAAGAAAATGTTCAACAATAAACATTTTACAGAGCTCAATTTTCCAAGAACCAAACTTCTTCCTACGCAACTTCAGAAAAATAAGCATTCTCTATGAAAAGGAGGAATTCTGGAAATATATATAAGAATTTGAGTAATCTTCTACGTTCTTCCATACAGGTACAATAGTCCTGAGTCTCTATAATATAGGGACGAGGCATACTTATCATATAAACCTTAGAAAAAGGCATCATAAATCTACAGTGGCCCGAATCTGTAAGCCCATATAAACCTTAGAAAAAGGCATCATAAATCTACAGTGGCCCGTATCTGTAAGCCATTCTCATGCAATAGTGACATAAAGAAAATCATGGATACATGACTTTGATTTGCCGAGTATACAATCGTGTAGATAATACATTCATTTAACTATAGCCCTAAAGAATCACATAGTTTATAGCGAGTCAAAATATAAATGGTACTTACTAACCCTTGTATTTGAAACAAGATTGTCGACAACACCTTTTTGCTGATCTAATTGGGTTTTCAGAGCACTAGCGTTGTCCTGTTAAGAAGTGAACAAATAAATAACTTCAAAACCAAAATGTCTAAGACAAAAAGTTAGACAATGCATGTATTCACGGGACTGCAGAGTTGTTGGAAAGGTATCAGCAAGCAAGAGCTACAGATAATACTCCTTAATGCTAACAATTCTTTAGCCATTTGCAAAGTTCATACAGAAACACATAGCCAGAAAACTGAAAACTGAAAAGGAGAAATACGGTCAGTTGCCTAAACAACAGGATATCAAAGACAATAGCAAACAACATAATATGTATTAAACACAGAAGGATCATTTACGGCTGTATTCTGCAGTGCTACATATGTCCAAATTCTTATTTGTTCTGACACTGAAAGACAATGGTCAACATCCTAATATGTAAAAACACAGAAGGATCATTGTTTGGCTGCATCCGTAGTACTACAGATGTCCAAAGTCTTTTTGTTCTCACACTGAAACCATTTAACAAACTCAAAAGAAAAGCTATTTCAAAAGAAAACTCGTAATTCTAAACACTGCTAAGCTCTGTTGATCTAAAATGATTGTAACAAGGTCACATTTCAGACAAATATTTGAAGTTAAGTATGGAACCATGAGGAGAATTACTGTACATTTGGATATCTAAGTTTTTACTTTTTATTCCACCACCTCCTTTCTAATTGCAGAAAACCTAGAAATCAGCCTCAAAAGGATTGAATCGTCAAACAATTAGGTCCAGGTTTCTTTTATTTGTTGGACTAAGCACACTTAAGAACAAAAACCTAGAGGATAAAAGAATGAAAAGATATAACTTACAGCAAAAGACTTTCGTCGTTTAAGGGCTTCACGTGCAAGATCCTCATCGCCTTTTGCAAGAGCAAGTTGTGCCCTTTTGTACCTATTCAAGCAGGTAGCATGTATGAATTATCAGCTAAATGAAGAATCCAAGTAAGAACGCAAGGATCCAGGCAAAACAAACATACCAATCATCAGAAGATTGTTGTGAAGCTTTATATTTGTTCTCCAACTGCTTTTGTGATGCTAAAACCTTCAGACACGTTAACAATACAGAAATTAGCTAATCTCCAATATGAACTCTTAGGAATAGGGCAAGGAATGTTCGGTATAAAGCTAACAAAGAAAAACAATCACAAAGGGACATGTATAAAGTTTGTCCAAGAACAAGAAACGTACCTGTGCAGTAGCTTGACGCATCTTTGTCAAATCACTGTTCATTTCAATGACAGTTTGCTCCAAAATTTTCTCCGGATCTTCAAAGGAGCTTATAAGTGCATTTGCATATGACTTCGTTTATTTATATGAAAAGAAACACAGATCTGATTAATAAACCAAAGTATGAAGGAAAGAAATACAGTCGACTGTCAGATCTAGAATCAGCGAGGATGCAAGTACCTTAACAACTCTAGAAAATCGTTCGAAAAGATTCATGCTAGCACCAATGCCACCCACACCATGACCATTGCATTTTAGTCTATTTGCACAAGCTAATCTCAGCTCGTTCACTCTCAGGGCGCCACCTTTAGTAGTAAAACCAATAATACTTTTGAATCTAACACTGAGCATAGCAAAATTCATTGAACAACATAATTACAGATGCGCAGGAAGGCTAACACTTGCAACCAAAAGAACTAAAATCTAGATATGTGAAACAGTCGAAGCATACTGAAGTTATTAGATACTGACTGAGGATGAGACCATAAATCGTCGAGACAATGAGTCGTCGAGACCCTAAAGAGTGTTTTAATGAAGCCTGAGAAACCCTATTTACCTCTTCTTTCGGTGATGAGTTTTATTGAGGAAAAATAATAGAACCAATGAACAACATCCTATACAGCACCCACGATCAATACCCATGACTTCGAATTTTACTTGGATCATTCTTTGAACACTAAATTTCACACTTTTCAGAACTAATCTAGATAGCAATCAAACAACGCGTAAGCTAATCAAATGACGAGAAAGCAAAAAAAGAAAAAAGAATGAGGCGATTAGAGAAGGCCCATGACGCACCGGAGTTTCCGAAGAAGGATGGTCTGAGGGGAAGTACCCTGAGGGTACAAGGGCGATTAGAAATCGTAGGCCGAAGAGGAAGAAATAATCCGGTAACTGGTGAAGCCTTCAGAGTCATTTCAATGAGGGAAATGAAGAGAAGGCGCGAGGGATTTGGCTATGGCGTCTCGTCTGTTTCTCGGTTCGCGTTCGCTGATTGGAGGATGTTTGTGGTGTGGGAGGCAATTGGATTTTGTTTTCATTTTATATTTTCTTATGCCTTTTGATAAAAACAAAATCCAGATTTAATTTCTTTTGTTTACATGGTTCACTTCCGAACTAACAAAAATTAATCCCACTAAACCTATTTTTACTCGTATATTTTTGTTTTCATTATATAATTTTACAAATTTCAAAAAATCTTATTATTACATCAATTCCATTACTATTTATATGTTAAATTATTATTAAATCAAATTTTAATTCAAAAATCTAATTTTAATGTTGGAATTTTGCGACTACCTTGTGACTACCTTGTGTGGTCACAAATTCGCAATTTTTTTTGTGATGAAAGCATATCATTTCATTACTCTTTTTCACCCTTATATTGTTGTATCAGTGGTTCAATTATTCTTAGATAATATCTTCAAGTTGCATGAGTTTCCAAACTCGATTTTTAGTGATAGAGATGCAGCTTTATTGAGTGAATTTTGGCAAGAACTATTTACATTTTAGGGAATTTTTCTTAATTTGTTAAGAACATATCATCCTCAAAGTGATGGTCAAACAGAGGTCGTTAACAGGTGTTTGGAGACATATTTGAGGTGTATGTGCAGTGATCGTCCTCACCTTTGGAGTAAATGGATATCATTAGCAGAATTTTGGTATAACATCAAATTTCATACTGCCACTCAAATGACTCTTTATGAGCCTGTTTATGGACAGTCTCCTCCTCAACATCTTCCTTATTTGCCGGGTGAATCCAAGGGTAGTAGTGGTGGCAAAATGTCTTCAAGATAGAGAAAACATGCTCCTGGTTCTTAAGTTTCATCTACTTAGAGCTCAACACCGCATGCAACATGCTGCAAATAAACATAGAACTGATCAAAGCTTTAATATTGGTGCTTATGTTTATTTCAAATTGCAACCTTACAGGCAAAATTCAGTGGCAAATCGTGCAAACCAGAAATTTGCTCCCAAATACTATGGACTTTTTCAAATTGTGGAAAATGTGGAGCAGTGGCTTACAAGCTTCAGTTACCTACATCAACATTAATCCATCCTGTTTTTCACATTTCTCAGCTTAAATTGCTGGTGTGTAATGTTCGGGTTGCGAATGAATTGCCATCAATTGTGCAATATGTCTTTGTCAAAGAGCGAGAAAGTATTTTGCAAAGAAAAATGGTAAATCGATAAGGCAAAATTGCAACAAAGGTGTTGGTAAAATGGAAAAATGAAACTATGGAAGAAGCTACTTGGGAATTTATGTTTGATTTACAGAACAAATTTCCATCCTTTCAACCTTGAGGTCAAGGTTGTCTAAACAGGGAAGATTTGTTATAGCAAACTTACAAGTTGACGACTTATATACATGGCAATCAATCAGTGGACAAGTCAGCAAGTGAAGGATTGAAATTGTAAAAGACGGTAGATTAAGTTGGCCAGCTGAAAGCGGAAAACAAAGCATAAAAGGAGAAAAAGACATTTGTAAGTTTGAGATTTAAGCTATATCGATGTTTGAGCAATGATAACGATAACCAGATGCACAAAATAAAATAGACACAGAGAGTTTTCACGAGGTTCGGTTTTCCAACCTACATCCCCGGGACCTAGTCTAGAAACAAATCCACTAGAACAAGAAAGCAATTACAATTGCATATGGTACACCATAAACAAGCCTACCATTCTTTTCTACGTGGTTTGTGGCAACAGTATCAGACACATCATGTCTGACTACCACCCAGCTGCACTGGTGTAACACCATCTTCAATGGCTACAGATTCCACAGAAAGACCATCAACAACACTGACAAATTTCTCATCCTGTTAGTCTGTCTGATGGGACGACGCAAAACACATGTCTACACCTTTCAACAATACCCTCGGCAGCCGTAAGTCTTCATGAGACAGCCACTTGGTATTTATAAATCTCCTCTAACCCTAGTACATAGGGTTCTCACGAGATTTGGTAGATACAACTTGTTTTCTAAGTTTATCTATTTGCCAAATCTAAATATGGAATAATTGATTTTCCATATTCAATAGATACAACTTGTCTTCCAAGTTTATCTACTTGCCAAATCTATTGTAGAGAATATACAATTCTCCTACAACCTCATAACAGCTCAGCAAGCCACTTGCCACATCAGCAATTGCGCCACATCAAGTATTTGCTTCCTGTTATGTTCTCTGATGCATCCTCTAATGCCATCAAGTCAATGCTCAGTATGTTGTGTTGGATATTTGAAATCCTAATAACTCTTTTCAGCTTTACAAACCTTTTGCCACGCCAACAATAATGCCACATCAAATTTTTGCTTCCTAATATCCCGTTTGATCAAATCTCAACACCTTGTCTGATGCATCCTTTTGTTGTATCCAACTAAAGACTCTATACTCCGAAAGACTTCTCTGATACCTCTTTTATCTGATGCATCCTCTGTTGTATCCAACCAGAGACTCTACACTCTGAAAGACTTCTTTGATACATCCTCTGCTTTAAGTTGAAGACTATCTCATTGCAATCATCTATCATACAAGAATTCTATGTTGATGATTGTATCAACTACTTTATCAAATATTGCCTCAACTTTATTGTATCAGAACACTCTATCTCATATGTCTAATGTCTAGATCAACCATGTGGTTAATCTACATTTTGTCTTGATAACATCAACCACCGCATCAAACACTATCTCAATATTTATCTCATCTGTCAAATGTCTAGATCAACCTTGTTGTTAATCTACATTCTGTCTTGATAACATTGTATCAACCACCACATCAAACATTATCTCAATATCTATCTCATGTGTCAAATGTCTTGATCAACTTTGTGGTTAATCTAAATTTTGGCTTGATAGCATTGCATCAACCACAACATCAAACACTATCTCAAAATCTGTTGTATCAAGACTGGCATATCATACTCCATCTCATCTTTCAGCATCTAAGTCATCATATGTTATGATTTGTTCCAACAGCTCAACACATCAGTCATCATAACACTAACAATCTCTCTCTTGATGACTGAGTTGTAGAGCTCAAGCCCAACTCAATATCATAACACTTTTCACATCAAGTCTTTGTGGTTGTGACACGATATATGTAACACATCATGATGTAGTAGTTGTCTCAACTATTTTTGTAATAGTTTCTCAACTAAGTCATCAATACACTAACAATATTCTCATATCTTTATCCGAAAAATTGTAATCTCTTTCTTGAATTTCCGTTGGCTACGATCTCATTCTGATAAGAGCAATCGTTCTAATTGTGATTCTCTGACAGGTGAGAACGAATTTATGTTTGTATTGAACATCGATTCATGAATAAAGGATTTTCCTTACGTTTCTTTAACATAATTCATTGTACTTCCATTCCACGACCAATTCTGCTTGATGCTTTTCCTTTATTTGGTTTTGAGGACAGTCTTTGATAGCAGTCATTAATTAAAAGAAAAAGAAAAGACATATCATTGAGTAATATCAATTTTTAATAACTTATAAATTGAAAAGTTTTGGAAACAATTGGATATAAAACTTAAGTAATAAAGGAGACCGTTTCATGTTTAATTAGTAACTATTAAAAAACTGAAAGCATAAGCACTATATAAAATATATTGAAGAATAAAAGAAAAATCAATCGTCAAAGTATTAAGATCACATAACTCAAAACATGAATCCCAAAACCATAGATACAAATGGTCTCCTCTTCTTAGTCCTGCTGCAAATCTTCTCAGTCGTTGTCTTATCTTTACAGCCATACCCAAAGCAAAGCCCTAAATCAGAGTTTGGCATACGACCAAGCACTGTCACACACGTTTTCGTCTCCAACGAACTGTATGGTCTCCCGAACGGAAACGCTGGCTTTGTATGCACTAATAACGATCCCACGAATTGGAGCAAAACAAAACCGGGAGACCGATCTGTTCTGGTTGATTTTGAATACAATGGTAGATTCAAGTTCACATCTATAGAGTGTCATATCCGGTCGACTCTTGGGTTTGTTAATTTTCATGTCAAAATTAACCCAGACACTTCGGCTATATGTGGCCGTAATTATGTCTGTCGTTACGTGATTAGAAAAGATGGAGTTTTTTACGAACCTGAGAAGAAGCTCTATCAATGGCAACTGTTGAGAAAAGGTACTTACTAAACTATGCTTTTAGAATGATCTATGAAAGAACTTCATACTGGAAATGTGTTTAGTAAAGTTTGGAAACTTGGCTTATGTTGAGATGAATGAATAAAGGTTTTAGTGATTTGGTTTTAGAGATTTAGAAAGTAAAGATAGCACACACAGATTTACGAGTTCAGACCTTTTGCAAGGTCCTACGTCTCGCCGGAAAATCTTCCGGGGGATTCACTAAACTTTTGCTGAAACTCAAGCAAAAACCCACTTGTTTATAGTGATGTTCTTTTACTGTTTTATCTCTCTACTTCCTTAGACTCTTGCTCTTACTCTCACACCCATATTAGTCTCTCTCTTTCTCTTGATATACTAGAGAACAGAGAGGTTTACACATATGCAAAGGTTGCCTTGAAAAAACGTAAGAAGAAAACAATTTTCTTCTTTCTTCTTAAATTCTCCTGCAACTCGTGAAAGCAATCCTGCAGTTTGTTTTCTCTGTAGCATTTTCCTGTCTTGTCTACTGTGAAGTACATGAGACAATTCGCATCTTGCACTGATTCTGAGGAGATTGTTGCAGACAAAAGAATACGTTGACATTCTTTTAAACTTCAGCTGAAACCTTCTCCCTTTGATAGAGTCTTTCACTTACTCTAGTCAACCATTCTTCTTACGGTTTCAACTTGTGTCTACAACAATTAACAGAGATTTAAACTAACCTCCACAAAACTTCACCTTAGTTTCAATATCCTCATCATCAGTGACTTCTTCCTTGTTTAGATGTTTCCCCCTTTTCCGGATTTCTTTTGTTTCTCTATCTCCTAGAGTTTCTGAGTAACTCCAAAGCCTTATGGAGTCTACTCACTGGAACTGTCTTAGTAAAGATATCAGCTGGATTTCTTTGTGTTGATATCTTTAAGATCTTGATTTCACCCTATGCAATCTTGTCCCTTATGAAATGTAATCACACATCAATGTGCTTAGTCCTCTCATGATGGACATAGTGTTTAGACAAAGAGATTGCACTTTGTGAATCACTCATGATTTCCACTTGTTCTTGCACAAAACCCAGTTCACCTGCTAAGCCCTTCAACCAGACACCCTCTTTAACTACTTCTGTCAATGCCATATACTCAGATTCTGTTGTAGAAAAAGCCACAACTTTCTGCAACCTTGATTTCCAGCTAATGGCATTTCCTGCTGCATTAAACACAAAACCAGTGACTGATCTCCTCTTATCGAGGTCTACAACGTAATCAGAATCACAAAATCCCCTTACTTCAAGATCATCCTGTCTCTTATAACACAATCTGTAGTTTGAGGTTGCTTTGATGTATCGAAGAACCCACTTAACAGCAGTCCAATGATCTTTAGTAGGCTTGCCCATGTACCTATTGATAACACACATAGGGTGTGCTAAATCTGGTCTTGTCCCAATCATTGAATACATAATGCTCCCTACAGCGTTTGAGTATGGAACTGACTTCATGTAATCTGCTTGATCAAGCAATTCAGTCTCAGTTGCTGCTTTAAGCCTGAAGTGAATTCCAAGAGGAGTCTGTACCTCTTTAGCATGTTCCATACCATACAACTACAGTACCTTATTCAGATAATCTTCCTGAGAGATTTCCAGCTTTCCATTTCTCATGTCCCTCCTGATTTCCTTTCCAAAGATTTTCTTGGCTTCACCCAAATCCTTCATGTCGAATTCAACCTTCAGTTGATCCTTCAACTCTTTGATTTGCCCTTATCTTTTGCAGCTATGAGCATGTCATCAACATAGAGAAGTAGATATATGTAGGAGTTATCTGTGAGCTTCTGAAAGTATATACAGTTATCATATCTGCTCCTCACATAACCTGTAGTTTTCATGAACGTGTCAAACCTTTGATTCCACTGTCTTGGGGCTTGTTTGAGTCCATATAAAGACTTTCTTAGCAGACATACTTCATCCTCTGAATCTGTTTTCACTGAGTATCCTTCAGGTTGTTCCATCAGAATGTGTTCTTCCAAGTTTCCGTGCAAAAAGGCTGTCTTCACATCCAGTTGCTCCAATTCTAAGTCCAAATTTACTACATAAGATAATAGTAGTCGTATGGACACATGTTTGACAACTAGAGAGAAGATCTCTTGGTAATCCACGCCTTCTTTCTGTAGATACCCCTTGGCTACAAGTCTAGCTTTGAATCTTGGCAATTCCACTCCTGAAATTCCTGATTTCCTCTTGTATACCCATTTGCACCCAATGACTTTGCTGTTTGCAGGTCTTTTAACCAGTGTATACGTTTGATTCTGATGTAATGAGTACATCTCTTCATCCATGGCTTTCTTCCATAATTTCCAATCCTTATCTCTTTTGGTTTCATCATAACTTCTTGGTTCAAGAAAACCTCCATCCTCACTGACCATTAGTGCAAACCCGATTATATCATCTTCATGATATTCAACAAGATTTGATTCATCAAATCTTAAAGGTCTCTTGGTGATCCTTCTCTCTCTATCTCTTGCTAACTGATAATTATCAAGATCATCCTCAACACCTTTCTATTCGCTGTCTGAATCATCTTCACTATCATTCTCGTTTCTGTTTTGACTAACTTCACTTTGATCTGTTTTATCTGAAATTCCTGCATTTCCAATATTTAGATCATAAGTAAAGGGAGAGATAGAGTTCGGTACCTCTAATGTTTCTTCTGTGATTTGATTCAGCTGTTTGTACACTTGATCCTCTCTAAAGGTGGCATCCCGTGTTATTACACACTTCTTCTCTTCTACCAACCAAAATTTGTATCCTTTTACACCACTCAGGTAGCCTATAAACACTCCTTTCATTGCCCTTGGATTCAATTTCCTCTGATTATTGTGAATGAAAGCTACTGACCCAAAAACTCTCAAGTCTTCATACCTTGGTTTTGAACCAGACCATAGCTCTTCAGGAATGTTCTGTTCTATAGCTGATGAAGGTGATCTGTTGATCTGATGCACTGCCGTGGCTACAGCTTCTGCCCAGAAGCACTTTGGCAATCCTGATTCATTTAAAAGGCACCTCACCTTATCAAGAATAGATATGTTCATTCTTTCTGCAGTTTCGTTCTGTTGTGGAGTATATCCACATGTTTTATGTCTTGAAATACCTTCTGTTTTGCAGAATTCATCGAATTCTTTATTGCAGAATTCGAGACCATTATCCGTCCTTAGAGTCTTCACCTTCTTATCTAACTGATTCTCAGTTAACTTTTTCCATTCAACAAAGCTTGCAAAAGCTTCATCTTTTCTTCTTAGGAAGTAGATCCATGTTTTCCTCGTGAAATCATCAATAAAGAAAATGAAGTATTGGCATCTTCCGAGAGACAACGGGATGTTTGGAGATCCCCATAAGTATGGATGGATGTAATTGAGCTTTTCCTTTGTTGTGTGTTTACCAACTCCAAAGCTGACCCTGTGAGATTTACCATAGAGACAGTCTTCACAGAAATCAAGATCTGATACCTTTGCTTTGTCGAGATATCCTTTGCTGAGTAAGGTCTTCATCCCTTTATCACTTATGTGACCTAATCTCCTGTGCCATAAGCGAGTTTCATCTCTGACATTTACTGAAATGTTGGCTTCACCAGGTAGAACACACCCCTTTAGAATATACAAAGTGTCTATTTTTTCTCCTTTAAGTAGTGTTCTGCAGCCTTTCAAGATCTTCATAGTACCTTCTCTTGATTGGAACCAACATCCCTGATTTTCCAGAGTGCCAAGTGAGATTAGATTCTTTGTCATTTCTGGAACATATCTCACATTAGTTAGAAGTATAGTTGTGTTGTCATCATTCTTGATTCTTATACTTCCGATCCCTTGAACTGAAGAATATGTATCATTCGCCATCCTTACTTTTCCAGAATTTGTTTCTCTCATGTCTAGAAACCATTCTTTCCTTGGAGACATGTGAAAAGAACAACCTGTATCAAATATCCACTTCTCTTTCAACTCATCATCTAAGGACAACATAGCCTCTGAGATCATGAGAGCTGCAACATCATATATCTGTCCTGTGACATTTGACGATTCTCCTCTTTCTGAGTTGTCCTTTGATGTTGATCCATTTCTTTCTTTCCACAGCGAACATTGTTTCTTGAAATGGCCTTCTTTGCCACATATCCAACAAGTCCTTTTTGTTTTTGACTTTGATCTAGATTTTTGTTTTCCTTTGTCAGCTGACTTCTCTCTTTTAACAGTTCTGCCTCTTTCCTGGACATACAGTCCTTCAGATACATTCTTAGACTGTTTTCCATTCTCACCTAGCTCAAGTTCCTTAGACCTTACTGCTACAACAATCTCATCTAATGATAAGGTTGTTTTCCCGTATTTCAGTGTGTCTTTGAGCTGGTTGTAAGCCTTAGGCAGAGACATGAGCATGATAATCTCTTGATCTTCATCAGAAACAGAGACCTTAACATGCTCTAAATCAGCAATCAACCTCAGAAAGTCATTAATGTTGTCCTCTATAGACATAGATTCATTCATCTTATAACTGTAAAGCTTCTGTTTTAGATAAATCATATTTGGTAATGATTGAGCCAAGAATAGTTTATCTAATACCTTTAACATTGAAGCTACAGTCTTTTCTTTGATGATTTTCTTGAGAACATTTTCTCCAACACTCAAGATGATGGTCGACCTGACTTTTCTTCTCTTTTCTCCTAGAGTTTTCTTTGATGAGACTTCTTCTTGAGTCTGTGAAGTACCTTCTCCTGTTTCACCCGTTGAACCTTCTGTTTCAAAAACCTCAACCTCTTCTAAGCCTTCTGCCAAGCCCAGAATTTCAATGTGAGCAAGCAGCGTTTCCTTCCAAAGCATGTAGTCCCCCTTTCCATCAAACTTTTCCACTTTGATCTTTGCTGAAGACATCCTTGTTTCAGTATTCGAAGTGTTTCACTCACTGTCCTGGAGCTCTGATACCAATTTGTTGAGAAAAGGTACTTACTAAACTATGCTTTTAGACTGATCTACGAAAAAACTTCAGACTGCAAATGTGTTTAGTAAAGTTTGGAAACTTGGCTTATGTTGAGATGAATGAATAAAGGTTTTAGTGACTTGGTTTTAGAGATTTAGAAAGTAAAGATAGCACACACAGATTTACGAGTTCAGACCTTTTGCAAGGTCCTACGTCTCGCCGGAAAATCTTCCGGGGGATTCACTAAACTTTTGCTGAAACTCGAGCAAAAACCCACTTGTTTATAGTGATGTTCTTTTACTGTTTTATCTCTCTACTTCCTTAGACTCTTGCTCTTACTCTCACACCCATATTAGTCTCTTTCTTTCTCTTTATATACTAGAGAACAGAGAAGTTTACACATATGCAAAGGTTGCCTTGAAAAAACGTAAGAAGAAAACAATTTTCTTCTTTCTTCTTAAATTCTCCTACAACTCATGAAAGCAATCCTGCAGTTTGTTTCCTCTGCAGCATTTTCGTGTCTTGTCTACTGTGAAGTACATGAGACAGTTCATATCTTGCACTGATTCTGAGGAGATTGTTGCAGACAAAAGAATACGTTGACATTCTTTTAAACTTCAGCTGAAACCTTCTCCCTTTGACAGTCTTTCACTTACTCTAGTCAATCATTCTTCTTACCGTTTCAACTTGTGTCTGCAACAATTAACAGAGATTTTAACTAACCTCCACAGCAACCATATGCATATCCTGGCAATACCAACCTAAGTCCTAATTAGTTATTAGATTAGACATATTGATGAATCAAGAAAGAATGATGATGTACGTAAATGTGCATTGTTTCTTATCATATCTAATGTATACTTAATTCAGTCTTAATTTTGAAACTGAAATCTTTTTTCTTTAGACTTTATACTTTCATCAAATTAAAATCTTCAAGTCACACTACGCTTCATTTTTTGGAGGGATACATAGAAGCTAAGTACGTAAATGCATGCATTAAAAATTATATCCGTGGGAAGTTATGTACATACGAATGTAAAACCCCATTGCTAATATTATCTGCTCCTATAGGATCACACATCTAAATAAATTAGATTAGATTTAATTTAGATTAAATCAATATTACGTTTCAGAAATTTTATAAGAAATAGATATAATAATAATGTTATAGATACGATATTTATTATTATTAAATAAGTGTTAATGGATTAAGATTGTGTATAGATATATGACCAAATTAATTAGTTTTGGACTCATATCACTAATTAAGGTTAATGAATATCTTAATGAGAAAAGTTTTTTTTTGTAGGAGAAACATATATAAAAAATTGGACAAATCAAAACCCTAACGTGAGAAATGAATAGTTCGTCGGGTTTTCAAGATCTGATCTCTACGACACTAATATCTCTAATATATTAATTGATCATAAACTTTTTAACAAAATAACTTTACTATACTGACGTGTCAACATCACAACGAATTTCAGATTAAATATATAAAGAGGTTTAAGTTACTAGAATAATTACAATACATGCCATTGATATTAATTTGGTTAGAGAATCAATATATTTTATTTAACTAACCAAAAAATAGTATTACATTTGCAAAAACAATAATTTTTATTTTTTAAAAATTTTAATATGTTAATTTATAAATAATTTCAGATAAATAAATAGATTTAAGTTATTATCTAATCTCTAATATATTATTTGAAAAATAATTTAAAAAAATAACTTTACTCTCACGTGTTATTAACAGAAATATCATGCTTACGTTTCATCATTACAGTAAATTTCAAATAAATATATCAATAAGCTTAAGTTATTCGAATAATTATAATATATGTTATTTTTATTAATTTAGTTAGAGTATTAATATATTTTATTAAACTAACCAAAAAATACTATTAAATTTATAAAAATATTTTTTTTCTTAATTTATATATACAAAAATAATGTTCAAATTATATAAATATTTAATTTATATTTACTAATAAAATATAATTTATTAATATTGTGGGTATAAATCTAGTTCTGTATTATATATAGTTTTTGTGCGTGTCGATACGGACGGAGTCACGGCACTTGGAATGCTTAGTTAACATTTTTTAATAAAGATAAATTTTCCTAAAAGCATCCTTACGATGCATAAGAAAGAACAAAAAAATGTGATCGTCTTCACTCTGCTTGCCATTTTTACTACCAGGCATGTTATCAAAATTAGTAAAAATATTGTGTTTTATATTAAAAATTATTTCACTATATTACATTAAAAATTATTTCACTATATTATATTAAAAATAATAATTTAAAATTCTTAAAATAGAACAAATAATTTTCTAAAAATACATATTTATCATTAATAAATTATAAAAATACATAAAATATTATATTTGGCTTGTTTTTTCAATTTAAAGTTTAATTTTTTTTATTAAGAAAAACTTTTAAACTATTTTAATATTAAATTTGTAATAATTTTGAAAATTTAAACTAATCAAACTATAATTGGAACAAAAAAACTAAAACACTGACATTTTTGTCAATTACTCTTACATTAATTATGTTATAAATAAAAATTAGTTTATATACACGTTTGTATCTACGTTTTATGGTTCACATAAACACACTCAATAATCATAAAATATAAAATAATAATAACAACTAGTTTATCTATAAAGTAGATTTATATCCCGTACATACCTGGGGAAAAATATTTGTAAATGATATAATATTTTTTATTAATAAATATAAATTATTTAAAGTTATTTTTAATATTAATTTTTGTATATGTAAATTAAAAAAAAAATTATGCATTTAATAGCATTTTCGGTTAGTTTAATAAAATATATTGATTCTTTAATCAAATTAATAACAATGACATATATTGTAATTATTCTATTAAGTTAAGTTTATATATATTTACTTGAAATTTACTGTGGTGATAACCCGTCAACATGATATTTCTGTTAATAACACATCACGGTAAGATAATTTTCTTAAACTGTTTCTAAAATAATATATTAGATATATAAACGCAATTTTGTTTTTCAATGAGATGTAAAACAGGATTGAAAAAAGAGGAATTTTCTCTCTCATAGAATTTTTAAAAATGGGCTATAACGGATCAACTTGTCCGTAACGGATGGCCCATTTTTCAGTCTCATCAGAGCATTATTTCGCTCCGATGAGAAGGATGTCGGTGGAATACTCTTGACGATGATCACGACTACACTTACCCCGATCACGCCGGTGATTGGGCAGAAATCGGTCTTGCTCCAAAATACAAATCTCGCACCTCTCATCGATCTGATTGCAAATGAAAGTGAGGTGCGTATATAGCAACTCGCCTGCGATAATGGCGGAATCACTTATGGAAAGTGGGATTTTAAGACATACCTCGCAAATATTGGAAGATCGTGAGATGTTTTGGAAAGCTCTATCACTTCCCTTAATCGACACCAAGGAATCGACTAATTGGTGGGAATCGGCGTTAATCTCGCCACCGGAATCAATGTGACAAGCCTATAAAAGAAAGACAAAATCCTCGTACTCAATCACACGAACCCATAAGCTTTTTCCGATTTCTCAAATCGAGAGCAACCACTCCCCATTCTACGATTTAATCGCTTTTAGCTGATTTCTAGAGGCGGCCCCTTCGCCATATCTTACCAGCTTCTTTGTCTCGCTAATCGGCTCCTCCGTCTCGGTAATCGGAAGTGCGCATCTCTCCCCTCCTGTCAACCGCCTCCCTTAGCCCCTACGATTTGAATCGGGTCTCCTCCTCGAGTGAAGATCCAACATCCCAGGTGTAATAGAAATCATCGGCGATTAGACAATCTCAACCCACCCAAATCAAACCTTGTGCGTGCTATCACCCGATCTTCCCAAAATTTGGTGTTTTTTTGAAGTGAAATTGATCTTCTCTCCCTTGGTGTTCGGTTCATTCCAATCCAAGCTCTATTTTTGTTCAAACCGGCTTCAGACTCATACCAATGATGATTACCGGATTGTTGGTTTCCAAAAATTTGGCCCCGATAAAAATTTGGGCGCTTGACAACTCCGCAGTTCTTAAGAAGATTGAAACAACCCTTGTGGGAAGGATATTGAATATGGCCATGCAAGGCCATAGGGTCCACACTTTCATCATCCTCCTACCAACTATTTGGCAATGTGAGGGGCGTGTTCAAGGCCTTGTGTCAAGGCAGATTCATGTTTCGATTCAACTCGCAGACAGATATTTTATCGGTGCTTAAAAAACGGCCTTACCACTTCGACCAATGGATGACAAACCTTGAAAGATGGGTTCCAAGTATCCGGCCTGACTTCCCCTCAACAATCCTGTTTTGGGTACAGATTGTGGGAATTCCAACCCACTATTGGGTGGAAGAGACAATCATAGATATCGACCATGCCATGAGGGAACTCCTTCATTATGATGTTGGCGAGACTAAAATAAGGGTATCACTTGAGGTTGATGACCCCCTGATCTTCATGAAAGACTTAGAGTTTGCAAATGGCGACGTTGTCACTATGACCTTCGATTACAAGAAGCTAGCCAAATTCTGTGAGAATTATCACCAAAACACTCATGACGAAAGACATTATCCGGAAAAGCGAGAGGCACCTCGCCAGGAATCTGACGCACTGCCACCTCCTCCTTCACCTAGGAGGTTCGAGCCCGTATCTCCACTAAGAAAATATCAACCTGAAAGGCCCAAAAAGGCGAAAGAGACTCGAGAGGAAAGGCACCTATGGCCCCACCACCAAACAGGATGCACAACCACCCTCCAGCAAAGAGGGCCCTGAGGTTCGAAGAAGCAAAAGGAGACGATAACCCGCGTCATGGAAATAACCATCAGAATGGACCACGTGTCAAGAAATTTTCCTAGAAAGGATCAAGAATCCAGAATTGGGCACTGGGAAGGAAAAGAATAGAGAAAAAAAGGCCGGCTTGGAACAAAGAAACGGAAGAGGAGGCTATTAGAGAGAATAGGCGAATGATGAGAGGCTCCTCCTCCATTCGAGGCCCATCTCTCGCTGAAAATGCCGTTCTTCCTCAGTTTCAGGTGGCCGCAGATGACCACATAAACCCAAAGGAGATTATTTCTCCCATGAGGGAAATCCCCATTGGTGGTAACAAGCGCCCGGAAAAAAGGAACATTAGGAGGCTGGAAATTCGGATCTCCAAGGCACTTAAACCAAGGAAAAAGATTGGGAGAAGCCCGTACCGAGCATCAACAATGAAGAAGCACTTGGTTATGTACTTTGGAGAAGCCAAATCATATGATAAGGCTACTCAAGGTAAAGAGAAAAGACTTTCATCGTCTACTTCAGAGACGAACCCTACAAAAAGGGGAAATGTTGAAGGACCCAAGGATCTGATGGTCAAGGAGAGACCACAGGAGGATGCTGTAAGAATATTGAGATTATAGAGGAGAAATGTGAAGAATTGAATCTGAAAACTCAAAGAGAAGTATGAGAAAATGAGAAATGACTTAGACTTATGGAGAAGAATCTCCTAAGAGTATATTATACATTGAGTCTTTACAGCCCTTTTATAGAGGATTTACAATGTGAACACAAAAGAAAACGAATTCAAACTTGTGGATGAGTTTGAATAGAGGAGGAGCCTGTCAACAACCAATGAGAAGAGAGGAGACAGCATGGGCATGACTGTTTGGTGTGGTTGCCAAGACTGTGTGCAGCATGGGCATGACTGTTTGGTGTGGTTGCCAAGACTGTGTGCAGCATGGGCATGACTTTTCCACCTTGATTCTTCTCCCAAGGTAGCTATTTAACCATTTCAACCATGTGGTTAATAATAACCCATCCTTTTTCATTTCCCTTGTTATTCAAACTGAATTTTCGTGCTCACACTTGCCTTGTAGGTCAAGATAGGTCTTATTTGATTTTCCTATGTCAATACTCCCCTCAAGCTAAAGACTTTGGAATCACCCTAAAGTCTTAAGCTTGGGAACCCAAGGCAACACCTCATTAAAAACCTTATTAAGGAAAACCACTTGGGACAAAACCTTAATAAGGGAAAAAGAGTGTGCTGCTCTTGGATTAGGAGACCTTTGATCATGGGTGTGATAAATCAACAAGCCCAAGTTTGCTAAAGATGTTCTTGCAAACTTTGAGACTTGCTGCCTTTGTGAAGATGTCAGCTAGTTGGTCTTCACTCCTTGTATAACATGGCAGAATGGTTCCATCTTGAACTTTCTCCCTAACCTTATGGCAGTCGATCTCTATGTGCTTGGTCCTCTCGTGAAACACTGAGTTTGAAGCTATGTGAATGGCTGCCTGATTATCACAATGGAAGGTAATTGGCCCTGGTTGTGCAATACCGAAATCTTTCAAGAGTGCTTTGACCCAAGTTACTTCATTTGTCAGCTTCCTCATAGCCCTATATTCTGTTTCAGCACTAGAACATGATACCACCTTCTGCTTCTTAGTCTTCCAAGTGACTAAGTTCCCACCAACGAAGGTGCAATACCCAGTGATTGATTTCCTATCCACCCTATCACCAGCCCAATCCGCATCACAATACCCGACAATCTCAGTGTTCCCATTCTTGCCCATCCATATACCTTGACCAGGAGATCCTTTGATGTATCTAAGGATCCTTTCTACCATGCTCCAATGATATATAGTAGGCTTTTGCATATGTTGACTTACTTGGTTCACAGCAAAACACAAGTCTGGTCGTGTGAGGGTGAGGTAGATCAGCTTCCCAACTAGTCTCCTATACTGAGAAACATCCTTAAATAACTCATCAGCTTTCTCCCCCTTTCCGTTGACCTTGTAGCCATCTTCAAGAGGAGTTTTGGCCGGTTTAGCCCCAAGCTTTCCCGTGTCTGTCAACAGATCAAGAGCATACTTTCTTTGGGATAGAAAGAGCCCTTCTTGAGACCGACACACTTCAATACCCAAGAAGTACTTCAACTCTCCAAGATCCTTGATGTCAAATGATCTGTTTAAGAAGGCCTTTGTGGACTGAATTCCTTCCTTATCATCTCCTGTGATGATAAGGTCATCCACATAAACCAAGACCGCCACGATTCCTTTGGAGTTTTGACGAGTGAACAAAGTATGATCTGAATGGGATTTCCTAAACCCATTATCAGTAAGTGTGGAGCTTAATTTGTGATACCAGGCCCTTGGTGACTGCTTCAACCCATATATTGCCTTCCTAAGTCTTAGAACCTGTCCCTCTTTGCAAAAATCTTCAAGGCCTGGTGGTGGAGTCATATACACTTCCTCTTCAAGTTCTCCTTGTAGGAATGCGTTCTTGACATCCATTTGCCATAAGTCCCAAGTCAGATTCGTAGCTAGTGAAAGAACAACCCTTACAGTGTGTAGCTTAGCCACCGGTGCAAATGTATCAGTATAGTCCTCTCCATATGTCTGAGTGAAACCTCTTGCAACTAGACGTGCCTTGTACCTTTCTATGTCCCCATTGCTCTTATACTTGATGGTGAACACCCACTTGGAACTCACAACCTTCTTGCCTTTGGGAAGTTCTTGTATATCCCATGTATGATTCCTTTCCATAGCTCCCTTCTCATCTCTTACTGCATCTAACCATTCTTTCTTGCTCTCAGCTTCTTCATAAGTCCTTGGAATCTGACTTTGTTCAATCTTTCCAAGGAATGCTTGATGACTAGATGGCAAGAGGTCAAGGGAACAAACAGCTTGTATGGGATGAGCCACGGCCTGGTTGTTGTAGAATACCCTAGTGTTCCTAAGTCTAGTACTCCTCCTTAAATGCTGAACAGGTGGTGCAGCCTCCTCTACAACCGTTTCCTCTTCCATTTGGTGAATAGGTTCCTCTATACCCACTTCCAAGTCGTCTTGTTCTTGATTTTGGGCCATAGCTTCTTCTTGGATTGGAGTTGGTTCTTGAGTTACCACCCTTGTTCATTCTCTTGGGTATCTTGTGAACTACTTAAGGTTCTTGTTTCTTCGTGTCTTGAATCCTTTGGCAGATCATTTCCCAAATGATTCAAGAGAAACCTCAAACTCGTAGCCAAATCAGAAGGTGACCTTGAGAGATCCTTCAATCCTTCCCAATCTTTCTGATCATAATAGCTTTGTTCTTCTATGAACTTGACATCTCTAGACACATATGTCCTGTTGTTGCTCGGATCATAGTACTTATAACCCTTTTGTGTTGTCGAATATCCAAGGAACATACACTTGATGCTCTTTGCCTCCAACTTGTTTCTTAGATCACCTGGAACATACACAAAGCACACACACCCAAATACACGTAAATGATCAATGGAAGGTTTAGTTTTATTGAGTACCTCAAATGGGGATATATCTTGCAAGACTTTGGTTGGAATCCGATTGATGAGGTAGCAAGCAACCAAGACTGCATCTCCCCAAAAACTTTTAGGAACATTGGTATGAAACATCATGGATCTTGCTACTTCCATTAAGTGTCGGTTCTTCCTTTCAGCAACTCCATTTTGTTGTGGTGTGTGTGGACAGCTAGTTTGATGTAGTATTCCATGTTTGTTTAGATGAGCTTTGAATCTTTGACTTGTGTATTCCCTCCATTATCTGATCTTAACACTTTGATCTTGGCATTGAATTGATTAGTAACATAATTATGAAAGTTTATAAATGCCTCATAAACCCTATCTTTAGATGGAAGTAATGTAACCCATGTATATTTCGATTTCTCATCTATAAAGGTCACAAAGTATTTATTCCTATCTCTAGACATGTAAGGTGAGGTCCAAACATCGGAATGTACTAAATCAAAGCAATGCTCATAAATTATAGACGATTTAGGGAAAACAACACGACAATGTTTGCCAAGGATACAAGCCTCACAAACTGAGTGATCATAAGCGACATTAGGAATTATTAAGCTTAAAGCACGAGCATGAGGATGTCCTAATCTAGCATGCCATAAGACATCTTTATTAGCAAAAACACAGGATTTGAAAGCTAAGGAATCCAAATTGCTTGGAGGGTCTTCAAGAACATAGAGCTCATCTTGAGTTACACCACCTCCAAGTATCTTACCACTCTTAATATCCTGAAAGTAAACATTGTTAGGCCCAAATGTAACATTGCAATTGAGGTCTTTAGTAGCCTTTTGACAGAAACTAGATTAGACTTAAATTTAGGTACAAAGAATGCATTAGTTTCTTTGTCAAATAGTCTTAATTTTCCGGTTCCTTCAATTGGAATACCCTTACCATCAGCTATAGTTACTTGTCCTAGACATGGTTCAATGTTCTTTAACAACCTAGCATTGCTAATCATATGGTGAGAAGCACCTGAATCCACTACCAACTTATGATCTGGTTTATCAAGCGATTTATGGGAGTAGAGTGTGATACCGGAGAGTTTTGAGGCATAGGCCTTGATGAGATCCTCCAAGTCACTCTTCTTAACATACTCCATGGATACATTCATAGCTAGCTCCCCTCCTTGGTTGGATGAACTTGCCGGTTCAGTCGCAACCATTTGAGAGATGTTAGCCTTTGAATCCTTGAACCGGTTTGGCTTGAGATGAGGATGAAGTATCCAGCACTTGTCCTTGATGTGGCCATTCCTCTTACAATGCTCACACATCACACTCTTCCTATCCTCTTGCTTAAACACGCTTTTGTTGGCCATGACTAGTTCTCCTTTACCACCAAACAAACCAATGTTGCCTTGCTCCCTTTGAATCCGTGAGCACACCTCTTCGAAATCAGGGAGTTTTGGCTCTCTCAGGATGGACTTAATCACATCCTTAAAGGCTGGATTTAGGTTGAGAAGGAGCCCAAATATCTTGTCTTGTTCCTTCCTTTCATTAAGCACCTTTGGATCCATAGAACTTGGTCTCAACATGTCAAGCTCGGACCATGTTGACTGGAACTTGCCCAGGAATTTTGTGAACTCCATATCCTCTTGGTGTAGATCATTGAGAGCCTTCTTAACCTCATACACACGGCTGAGGTTTGAAACATCCCCATACACCCTCTTGAGAGTGTCCCAAAGAGACTTGGCAGTTTCACAATGTGAATAAGCTTCAAGAATGGATGGGTCCAATGAATTTTGGAGGAATCCAAGGACTGATTGATCTTCTTGGAACCACCTAGCTTCTTCTTTTCTTGTTGCCTCATCCTTTCTTCTCCTTTGGATCATCTATAGATGGAGTATTATCCTCCAAGATGTGATTCCAAAGTCCTTTGCCACAAATGGCTGTCTTGATGGTTCTTGACCATAATGTGTAGTTCAAGCCTTTGAGAACTACTGCTATCACCGTAGGTTTCAGGCTGGAACTAATTTGAACTGTATCCTCCATTGTTAGGCTTTGAAGAGCTCAAAGGAAGCAGCTTTTATGGTTGAATGAAACCGTGAGTTTTTAGTCTAAAGACTGAGAGATTTTGACAGAATTTTAGATTAGAAACTGAGAGATTTGAGTAGAAAAGATAAGAGAATGATCTTATGCTCTGATACCATGTAAGAATATTGAGATTATAGAGGAGAAATGTGAAGAATTGAATCTGAAAACTCAAAGAGAAGTATGAGAAAATGAGAAATGACTTAGACTTATGGAGAAGAATCTCCTAAGAGTATATTATACATTGAGTCTTTACAGCCCTTTTATAGAGAATTTACAATGTGAACACAAAAGAAAACGAATTCAAACTTGTGGATGAGTTTGAATAGAGGAGGAGCCTGTCAACAACCAATGAGAAGAGAGGAGACAGCATGGGCATGACTGTCTGGTGTGGTTGCCAAGACTGTGTGCAGCATGGGCATGACTGTTTGGTGTGGTTGCCAAGACTGTGTGCAGCATGGGCATGACTTTTCCACCTTGATTCTTCTCCCAAGGTAGCTATTTAACCATTTCAACCATGTGGTTAATAATAACCCATCCTTTTTCATTTCCCTTGTTATTCAAACTGAATTTTCGTGCTCACACTTGCCTTGTAGGTCAAGATAGGTCTTATTTGATTTTCCTATGTCAATAGATGCTTGATGCTCATTATTTGGAACTGCCAGGGAGCGGGAAGCTTCTTGGTAGTTTGGCGATTACAGGAATTACGGAAGACGTTATTCCCGGGGTTACTTTTTTTTATGGAAACAAAGCAAAGTCGGAGGTTCATACAAGATATGCAAGCTTATTTAGATTATGATTTTCTCGGTAGACCCATCAGGGCGTAGCGGGAGCCTCGCTCTGATGGCTCTAGCTGAATTTGATGTTCAAGTTTTATTTTCAAATAAAAAATATTATCGATGTAATAGCTATCATTGATGGTAATAAAATTTTTATATCTTTTGTTTACGGAGATCCTGTAGTTCGATTGCGAAATAATGTATGTGAACGTCTCAGCAGAATAAGCTTATCCAGATCGGATCTTTGGCTAATGGTCAGGGATTTCAACGCAATCATTGGCAATCATAAAAATTGGTCGGAGTAATCCGCCCGGAAAGCAGTTTTTTGGACTTTTACCTCATGTACGAGAATTGTGGAATGATTGATTTCTCTCACAAAAGAAATAGTATGTCATGCTTTGGTAGAAGAGGTTCAAATACCATCCGGTGTAGGGTGGATAGGGCAATGGGTAATGAGAAATGGCACAATGCATTTTCCCATACCAAAATAGAATATGTGAAATTCTATGTATCCGATCACCAATCCATTTGGGTCCAGTTTCTCGTGCAGTAAGGAAAGAAGGTCCATTGTTTTTCATTCGATAAGCGTTGGATAACTAAGTGAAACTTCGTAACGGTAGTCCAGACGGGTTGGATTGGTTCAACTGATGATCAAGAACTGTCGATCGTAGATCGCATCTCAGATGCAGAATATCAATATCCATATGGAGACAAAAATAAAGGCTTGACTCATCCAAGAACATAGATGACCTGAAGCAAAGGCTTGAAGAAGCACAATCATCGGACATAACGTCCGGAGAAGAGGTGGTTGAACTGAAAGAACAACTATGCCCAACCATCAAGGATGAAGAAACCTTGTGAGCAAAAATGTTGGGCGTTATGGCTGAAAGAAGTGGACCAAAACACCAAATTCTTTCACGCCGCCATCAAACAGTGTTGTGCAAGGAACCACATCTCAGGTCTGGTTGACCAAAAGGGGGTCTGGGTGGAGAAGGATTCCAAAGTGGAAGTGATAGCAATTGAATACTTCCAAGACCTCTTCTCTCCCTCCCAAACCATGACTTGGAATCATCCCTGATCCATTTGTCCCCTGGAGTATCACCTGAAATGAACACTCGCCTTGAGCGCGTAGTAACACAGGAGTAGGTCAAAGATGCCCTCTTCTCAATGAATCCGGAAAAGGCCCTAGGGCCAGATGGGATGACAGCATTCTTTTACCAAAAATTCTATAACCTTCTGGGGAACTATCTGGTGGAACTGGTAAAGGATTTTATGATACAAGGAAGTATGGACCCAACACTCAATGAGACAAACATATGCCTTAACCCAAAGAAAGAAAAACCTAGATTGATGTTTGAGTTCCGACCCATCAGCCTATGTAATGTTTGATATAAAATCATTTCCAAATTACTCTACAATAGAACGAAGAAAATTCTCTCAACCCTGACCTCAAAAACACAGTCAGCATTTGTGCTTGACAGAGTTATCTCCAACAATATTCTCATTGCACATAAGGTTTTCCACGCACTCAGTTCAAAGCCAAATTTCTAATCAAAGTATATGGCAATCAAGATGGACATGAGCAAGGTATATGATAGAGTAAAGTGGATTTTTTATCAGCTTTGATGGAAAAACTCGGCTTCTCACATAGTTGAACGAATTGGATAATGACGTGTGTGAAGACGGTTACCTACCGTGTTGGATAGTCCCTTTTTGTGGTTTGCGAGAAAGAGATCCCCTCTCTCCATATTTGTTCATCTTATGCACCGAAGCATTAATCGCTAACCTTACAAAGGCGGAAGGTATGAATCACATTACAGGAATTCGAGTGGCTCACTCAAGGCCACCAATTTCACATCTTCTCTTCGCAGATGATAGTATGTTCTTCTGCGAAGCCTCTACTGACCAATGTACCATAATTTCCAATCTATTGGATACCTACTACAGGTCCTCGGGGCAGCAGATAAACTACGACAAGTCGACCATATTATTCGGAAAGAAAATTCCCACTACCACACAAACATCCATAAAGACAAAAATGGGAATCCAAAGATTTGGGAGAATAGGGAAATAAATACCAGACAACCTCAAAGGATCAAAACCATCTATATTCACCTATGTAAGAGAACAAATCCAATAGAGAACAAATAGATGGTCGACAAAACTACTCTCGCGTGGGGAAAAGGAAATCAAGATAAAATCAGTAGCAATAGCCAGCCCAACCTATGTGATAATCATGCTTCCTATTTCTGAAATCCCTGTGCAAACAGATTACAAATGCAATCATTAAGAGAAGGGTCTATGTCGGGTATCCATTGGATCTCGTGGGAAATGTTTTGCCTCCGATCCCCAAATAAGAAGGCATAATTGGTTTCAAAAATATTGAAGATTTTAACAAAGCTCCTTTAGCCAAATAGCTTTGGCGGTTAGAAAAACAGCACCAATCGCTAGTAGCCAGAGTTCTGAAGGGACAATACTTCATGGAATGCCACATATTCCAAGCAAAGAAATCGTACCGAGCCTCTTATGAATGGAGAACCATTATGTCTGCCCGAGATTTAATAGAGAAAGGGACAAAGAAAATAATGGGCCCTATTGATGAGGCAAATATATGGTATGACCTATGGATCCCTGATATTTTTCCTAGAGCACGTAACAATCTTTACAAATCTCGATGTCCTAACCTAAAGATATCAGACATGGTCGACGCTGAGAGTGTACGCTGGAAGATCAAGGAATTAAGAAGGTATTTCACCCAGGCGGATGTAAGGCTAATTACCCCTATAATGGTATCTACTTGGATGATTTGAAACAAGTTATGCTAGCATTTCACAAAGACGGGAGATTTCACAGTTAAATCGGGCAACGAGACCCTCCAGAAATGGGGGTCAACAAACAGACAGCTCTTACGTCAAAGACCTTCTATCAATCCCCTTAAGGAGGCGGTTTGGAAGCAAAGAATTTCGGGGAAAATCGAACATTTCCTCCATCAATCCCTTTTAGAGGCATTACCGACTCATGGGCGCCTTCATTATCGTCATATACGAGATGAAACGACATGTGATATTTATGGCCATGATACAAAATATATTAACCATACTCTTTTTCTATGTCCACTAGCATGACAAACGTGGGCATCATCGCATTTCCCATCAGTACCCTCAATCTTCCTTCTCGATAGCCTCTTTGTAAACTTTGACTACCTATTATGGCGTTTGCCGGAGGTAACATCGACCGACTCTGATCTACAAAGCTTTTCATGGATCTTATGGTTCATATGGAAGGTTCAAAACGATAAGATATACAACAACATAGATTGTACAGCCATGGATATTCTGGACAAAGCGCGCCGAGAGAACAAACTGTGGCTCTCATCGGTAGAATCACAAGAACAGGAAAAACCAAAGATATCAGAAAATGCAATCCCTGACTCTAATATCATGGAACAAACACTATTTGCATGCTTCGTGGACGGCTCATGGAAAAAGGGGGAGATCACATCTAGTATGAGTTGGATTCTCAAGTTACACAATAGAACAAGTGATCTGATGGGTATGAGGTGCATTCACAGAGGATTATCTCCACTACATATGGAGTTTCACAGCCTACGTTGGGCAATGAGAAGCTTGCATAATTTGCAACGATACTGTACCAGGTTATACACATACTCAACTAATCTAATCAGCATAATTTTAGAACCAGAAAAGGGGTTAGGATTTACAATATAGATAGAAGAGTTTGAAGCGCTGTAGAATAACTTTCCAGAATTCTCCCTTAATTACGAAGCGAGAGAGAATAATTCCCACGCTCACGCAATAGCAAAGCAAGCAAGGAGAAGGAACTCAATATGTATATTAGCATCTCAATATCATGTTGGTTTGAAGATACGAATGGTATCTTCTAACCACAAAACGATTGTTGTGTGTAATTCAAAGTGACAAAAAAATCAAATGTAAAACAAGTAAGTTATTTATCCCTAATATATTATTTGAAAATCATTTTAAGAAAATAACTTTACCCTAACGTGTTATTAATAAAAGTATCAAGGTTACGTATTATCACCACAATGAATTCTAAATAAATATAAAAATGAGTTTAAATTATAAAATAAATACAATATATATCATTGTTATTAATTTTGTTAGAAAAAATAATATATTTTATTAAACTAAACAAAAATATTATTAAATTCGTAAAAATAATTCTTTTTATTTCCTTAATTTACATATACAAAATTAATAATAGAGTAATACCATAAAATAGCACATTTTTAAATTTTTGTTCCAAATTTAGCACTATAAACTTTAAATTTCAAAAATAGCACAAATTATTTTTAAAAATACATATTTACTATAAATAAATTACAAATATAATTAAAATATTATATTTGAATTTTTTCCGACTTGGAATTTAATTTTTCCTTATTAGAAAGAAGTTTTAAGGTGTTTTAATATTAAATTTATGTTATTTTTGAAAATTTAAACTAATGATGTCATATTTAGAACAAAAACTTAAAAGTGTGCTATTTTTGTCAATTGTCCAAATTAAAATTAAAAATAATTTTAAATAAGAATTAAAATTATATAATATCTAATTTATATTTATTAATAAATAATATTATATAATTTATAAATATTTTTTCCACCCAAATCGTGGTTATAAATCTAGTTTACATTTATTTTAACATTATGAATTTGGCCTTAGTTTACTCTTGGTTCAAGAGGTGATTAGGTCAACTGAGATTTTTATATTATTTTTTTGTCATACAGAGTTTTATAATTTATGTACCCTCATGTTTATTTTTGCAAAATATTTTTCATAGATATTAGTTTTTTTATTTAGAAACAAGTTTTGAATCATGTTTACCAAGTTTCCTTCAAAATTATTTTGTTATATTACATTAAATATGTTCCAATTAGAACATAGTTTGTATATATATGGTTGTGTCTACCTTTTTGTTATAATCTAGTTAACAACCTCAATAATTATAAAACATACATGATTTTTATATTACAAAATATAAATGATCAATAAATTTAGCTTAATTTTAAATTAACTTATTTTTTAAATCAAATTTTTACTAACTAACGATTTTGTGAAAATATAAATATAAATAAAATAATAAAACTAATTGAATAAGTTTAGGAAAATTATTAAAAATGATTCAAAACTAGTTTGTAAATACAAAATTAATCTCCATGAAAACCATTTTGCAAAAGTAAATCATGAAGGTAGTGAAATTATAAAACCTTCTTTCTGACACAATAAAAATGTAAAAATGTCAATTACGTTACAACTTGTGTAAAATCTACGAACATAATGATAAATTTGTGATGTCTTTTTGTTAATAAAACATACTTCTCAGGAAGTATGCTTGTTAACAAAATACAAATAAGACTTTCTCGGAAGTATACTTTGTAAATAAAAAAATAGCACAGAATTCTCTGTAAATCTGCTTTGTTAGAGAAAATACTAAAGAGAATTGTTAAAAAATTTGCTTATTTGAAATTTTAATATTAAATAAATAAATAAGTTAAATTAATCTATTTAATTTGAGCCAAAAGTTTGATTGATAATCATAATATAAACAAATTATGTGAATAAATTAAAATATCAATGCATATAATGCATATAAATCAAATTAAAAATCATGAAATATGTAATTTCAAAAAAAATTGTTATTAACAAAATTTATATTCATATCAAAATAAATAAAAGTTATACTAAATTCAAAAATAAGAAGATTAGTTTAGGTCTAATAGTATTACATGTTTGATGGTTTTTGTTGTTATGTGTTATGAATTTCAGTAGTTGAGGTTTGTCTAAATAATTCATGTTAGAATTTGAAATATCATATAATAAACTTCAAAGATTAGATTTACAAACTTTAATGCAAATTGTTTGAGTTATGTATTTACTTCTCGAGTTTGTTTTGTAAATACAACTTCGGTACATTGCAAATCTAACATTTTGTTATAAAAGCACACTTCTCAAAAAAAATTATGATGCTTTTTTGTTGACAAAGCATACTTTTTGTGAGTTGTGTCCTATAAATGAAACTTTGATCATCTACAAAACTAATATTTTTGTTATAAAACAGATTTTTTGTGAGTTTTGTGTTGTAAATGAAACTTTAATCAACTAAAAAACTAATATTTTGTTATAAAAATAGAATTCTCGAGAAATGTGTGTGCTTTTATACAAAGCAAACGTTTCGGAAAGTCTAGTTTGTAAATACAACTTTGGTCAATTGCAAAACTAATCATTTTGTTACAAAAGCAGATTTTCCGAAAAATATAGAGTATTTTTTGTATACAAAGCTCGAGAAGTATGCTTTGTAAATGCAGCTGGTCAATTGCAAAACTAACATTTTTCGTTACCAAAAGCAAACTTCCCGAGAAATTTATGATGTTTTTTGTAGACATAGCATCATTTTTGAAAAAATCTGTTTTGTTAATGCAACTTGAGTTAATTGCAAAAACTAGGGTTGGGCATACGGATATTCGGTTCGGTTTCGATCGGTTCGATTATTAAATTTAAAAACCAAAATAACCAAAATAACCAAAAATAACCGAAAATAATCGAAAACAACCAAAAAATAACTAAAAAATAATCAAAATAACCGAAAATAACTAAAAATAACTGAAATATTTGAAATATGAGCTAGCGAATACCTCAGCTACAGGAGTGGAAGAATTTGAGTTAGAAGCTCTAAGGGTTGCAGACCTTTCCGGACTTTAAAGCTATTAAAGGCAGATAGAATTAAGTAAGGCGAAAGAAAGCCCAGAAAGCTGCTATTTCCCGTATTCCCAGCCGAAAGGGCATTCTCTTGGAGGAAAGTTGCAACGCATCCGAACCCGAATAAAATCATGAAAGACATTCTTTTCGGATAACCGAAAATAACCGAAAATAATTCGGTTTTTCGGATATTATTTTAGTTTTCGGTTCGGTTTCGGTTACCAACCAATAACCATGGTTTTTTAAAATAATATACGTTCGGTTATTTCTTTATAACCGAATACCAACCAAAATCATTTTTTCGGTTCGGATTATTTTCCCGGACCTATGCAAAACTAATATTTTTTTGGTACAAAAACACATTTTCCGAGAAGTGTGCAATGTTTTTTTGTATACAAATCAGACTGTTCAGAAAGTTTGCGATTTGCAACGAGAAAATCATAGCTAAGAAACGAAAAATACATTAGATTTTTATTTTTAAGTTGATTGACTTCTTCTAACTTTAAAAATGACCGAAATATATTTCCGAAAACTTGCTTTTGTAGAAAGTGGTGATTTTTTCTAAAATTGCAAATTTTTGAAAATAGTATGAAGAAATAAATGAAAAGAAATTTAATAAGAAAATAACAAATGTTGAGTTGCATGATACTGTGATAAATGATGATGTGTTTATTGTATTTAGAACTCGAATTTTGAATTTTGCAACTCACCTATTAGTTTATGTAGTTGAACTAAATGAACACAAAATGTATTATAATCGTTAGCACGAATGCATTACATCAATGGTAGTATTCCTACTAAATAGGATTAAATTTTTACCTGTTATTTTAACTTTCTTATAAATAAGCATGGTTTTCGAAACCAAGAAAATATGTCCTAAAACAAACAGTCAATCCAGTAAAAAAGTAACTATCCATTCAAACAATAACTTAATGCATTTGTGAAATGGCGTTAAGAAAAGCAAAGGTATTGTGTTTTATTCGAAGCGGATAAACAAGAACCAGATATTATTGTCTCACTCCTCTTCCTCAGCCTCTTCCAGCCAATTCACAAACGGCTCCAATCCCTTCACAAACGTTTGCCTGCAGCAATACAACGGGATCATTTATGTATAGTTACTATTTCTTTTTCTGCATTTTTTTTTTTTAAATATAGTGTTACCTGCCCTTTGGGTTGTTTCCTTTGCGATACCAATGGAGAATAGTGTCTTCAGCAAGCACATCAAGCTCATACAGAGACCTGACTACCTCAGGAAACACTTTCATCAGCTTTGCGTCCTCATAGCATTGCATCTGTACTTTGTACATCAGTTCCATCTCCATTTTCCCGCTGCTGCAGAACGTGTTCAGTAGGGGTGCCCATGTTTTCACCTTACCACAACATCAACATCAAATTACCTTTAATCCCTAAACAACCTAATCGTGCTTCATATACACAAAACAAACTCACTTGGCGTAACACTGAATTCGAATTTTGCTGCTGGTTTTTCCCAGACCACTGAACAGCATCCATAATCCCATCCCATATCACACGCACAACCTCAATCTCTGGCAGTTTAGCATCTTTCACCTGTTGCTTCACCGTTTCAATCACTTCATCCACATTAATTTCCTGCGTTACCTGGCTCGTAAGGACCTCTTTTATTTCCTTCAGCTTCACCTCAAATATTTTCTTTTCATTGTACTCTACCAGAACTGTCAATCCTGCCTTGCTTTTGAATTCAATATGGTGCAAATATCAGTTATACATATCTGAGTTAAAAACGCTGAGAGAAACTACAACAAAAGGTCAACCTATTCAGAATGTTAAACGACTACAGTTTAGAGAACTGCACAAAAAAAGGAAGTTGTACGTAAAAATACTGAATGCAGCAAAGTTCAAGCAATAGAAAACTCACGTGAAATGGTCAGCAAAAATTTCAGTAGTCCGCTTTGTGGGTGGCAGGAAATCCAAGAGTTTGTCTTCCATCTTGCCACGTCTTAGAATAGAAATCAAGTCATCAAGACTGTTCTCAACCAAATATTCATTGAAGAAGTCTGTTACAAAAGTGAGCACTATCCCTTTGGCAACAAGATTATCCTTAAGCAATGGCTGGAAGACAGTCTCTGCAGGTAATCCTGAGAGCTTCTGGGAAAATGCAAGCGCTGTGAATATTGCAAGCTTCTTCCTCTCATTTTCCTCGAACAGCTCCAGTGACTGCAAGAATCTCCGTGTGACATTTTCAAGGTTCTTTATAAGGAAGGGTCTCCTCCGAAGAATTTTCTGTATGTACACAACCGATGGTAAAATAGCTTCACGCGTTGGTTCACAGTCGATTATAGAGTACGGATGGCGTTCCCCTTCATCAGATTTCACTGAACCAGTTTGTGTACGACCTCCAATGAAAACAACCTTAAATGACCACAGAAATCCATCTTAATGATCGCAGAAATTACACGCAAAACAAATGTCGCCTGATACAAAAAAAAATACTAGTATCCTTTGGAATTGAGGAAAATCAAACATCTAGAAAACGGTGAGAACATAAAAAATCAGGCAAATTACACCATCTTCACTTGGACATGAGAAATTATGAATTATCTCTTAGGCTTAGGAAGACATATGCGATATAGAGACAATGGAAAAATACCTCAAAGAAAATGTCACCGTATCTTGAGAAATTAAGATCTGCCGATTCAATATTTTTGGCAACAAGTTCCTAGCAAAAGAAAAACAAAGTTATAAGTTAAGATGCAAGACTCTTACTTGCAATAATGAAACAAAAGTAAATGCTTAAACATGAAAAAGTACCAGATCACCAGCATTATCCAGATAAATCAGGACAACTGCATCAGAGAAAGCTGCAGGGTCCAAAGGAGCAGCAATATTCCTTTTGCGGGTCTTAATCCGCGTACCTCTGCACATAAAAATTGAATAAATCTATAACTGCCTAATTACAGTCCCGCTAAGTCTAAACTTTATGTTAACTCAACAATTTTCTAACAAATACATTGCAGGGTTGGACATTTCATTTGAAAGAGTCATTGGCCAGATCAAGAGAAATTGTTCTCACATTTCAAATTTAAGGACTTCAAAATAACAGTATGTGGAAAAGCTTTATATATTGAGATCACTTACCCGAGAGTGGGTTTCTCCTTTGAGCTGCAGGAAAATAACAGAAAATAGATTAGCAGCTGACAGAAGTTAACCTCACAAAGAATCTAGAAAATGGCACAGCCGAAAAGAATCTCGAATTCAATCAAGAACAGCGAATACTTAGACGGGTTAGAATCAAATCAGAAGAAATTTCAAGCACAAAATCTAGGTAGGAGAAGAGATCTGTGACCTAAGAGATCGAACTAATTAATATTTTCCACGAGAGAAAAAATACGCGAAAGCAGATTCGTCATCATCCAATAGAAGAAGGTGAAAATCTTACCTCATAAACCAATATGAAGAAAAATCAAAGTAGGGATCCGAGAAGTCGTAGAAGTGAGGAGAGTACGAATAAATGAATTGTGAAGTTAGCGATTCTGGAGAAAATTGAGCTTCCTCTCGACGACAAAAGGAGGAGGTAGAAAAAGGAAAAGATGTTCAGTGACGAGTATAACCCTAATGTCCCAAAACCTATCTAACTCGATGCCATTACGGTTAAGATCCGGTTCAGTGACATTTGATCATCTTAATTCCTATGAATTATAAATAGGACAATTAACAAAAATATCAAAATATTTTTTTAAATATTAATTTTATTTTTACAAAATTATTTTTCTTAAAATAAATTACTTCTAAAAATTAAATTTTAAATTTTAAAAATTACACACTAAACCATAAAACTAAACTTTAAACCCAACATAGTTAATTCAAATCAAATATTTAAACTATAAAGTCATAAATTTTATTTTACTGTTTCCTATATTTCTGAAAAAGGTTTTAAGGATAGTTGGAAATAAAGTTATTAATGTTATTTTTAGAAGAAAATAAATTTATGATATTTTCATATATTTCTTTCATAATATAATAGGAATAATTACAATTTTAGTTCTTTTTAATAGAAAGACTTAAAATACCATTAAAATAAATTTTCATTCCACAAATATTATTATGACGATTATTTTAAAATATCAGCAATTTTTTTAAATACTACAAATACAAAAATATAAACTAATATTTGTATTTGGGTTTAGATTTATTAGTGTGGACTTATGTTTTATTTTTTTGCATTTAAAATTTATAAAATAGTTTAGAGGGTTTAAAATGTAATTTTAGTTTGATGATGTTTTTTGGAAAATTTTAGTAATATTTTTGAAAAAATTAGTGATAATATTTTTGGAAAAGAAATTATTTTGGTATTTTTTAAGAATTTTCAGTTTATTAAGAATTTCAAAGCATTGTCTTTTGAAGATTTTACCAACGTATCATTTTTGTAAATTTTAATTGCCTTTCCAAGTTTTGGGCGAACAGTTTGTTCACGAACATCTGGTCAGTGGTTCTAGCATTTTTATGCCAAATAGTATTACTTTAGAACAGTATATTTTGCGTCCATCAAAGCTATGTTCTATCAAGTGAATATGTCCATGAACGATAAGAACTTGTGGCATGTTGTGGTCGTAACAAGGTGATCTATGTACGAAAAGAAAAAGCTAATCTTTGAAGCATGTTTTGTTACCATTACAAAAAAACAGTTATTTTACCATTCTCATTTGCGACTGCATATGTGTTCGCAAATTTATCTATTCTTTTGAAATTGTTTTGCGATCAATTTGCAAGTACACGCAAATAGTCGTAAAATAATCGTATTTTTGGATTAAAATCTATAATTATATATTGGTCGCAATTTGTAACCCAACTGTGATTAATATACGACTAATTTATGACCAATATGTGTAGTGTTATTCAGTCGTAGTTTTGCGACCAAATAGAGACTGCATGTGTTGGACCCATATAGCGGACGAAGTTTGGTCGCAAAATTTGCGACCAATATGCGATTACAGTTGGAGTGGCACTTCAGTCATAAAGTGGTGGCTAATTGACAACGTGGAGAACATGTGCATGATAGGTATACCTAAAAAATAAGTGACCACACTACTGTGGTTGCAAAATAGTGACAAAGTAGTGGCAAAATCTTACATATATTCTCATGTCTCTTCTCTCATTTGTATAATCAACAATAAAAAGAACTTCAACCATGTGGGGGAATTACAATAATTCAAGAGATTGGATGTACAAAATTATTGATAATCAAACAATAAATATATCCGCGGAATTTGCACAAGCCATACAGCAGTTCATGAATTTTGCAAGTAGTCAACCAATAGTTCAAAGTATTGGAGTTAAGATTTTCAGTCTTTTTATTAATTGCAAAAATGATAAATTTCTTTTAGGACGCAAAATTTGGAATCATCTATATAGCCGAGGATTTATGCCAAATTATTAGGTTTGGTATAAACATTGAGAAGAACTAAATATTGACTTAGGCACGAGTAGTTGTTGTGATGATGTCTATAGAAATGGGAGGTACATGTGGTAGTGAAGAAACAGTAGGTACATTTGGTAATAGATATATTGAAATGGTAACGAATGTATTTCGTAAGACTATGACTAATGAGTATTATAATCATCACGAGAAATGCTTTAATAATATAGAAGAACCTAATTCAAAAGCACAAAAATTTTACAACATGTTAGAAGGTGCCAAAAATCTATTGTATGATAGTTGTCATAAAGGCTACTCATAGTTATATGTAGCTGCTCGGTTCATAAATATTACATCTGATTTTAATGTTGCTGAAAAATGCATGGACTACTCGACAGAGTTGTTTACTGAATGTTTGTCCTAAGTAATCAGGCAACATATTCATATTACGAAACCAAAAAATTGATGTCAAATTTAGGCTTCCATTTTATATAATTAACGTGTGTGTTCACAATTGTATGATCTTTTGGAAAGAATATGAAAAATGGGAAAATATAAATTTTGTAATTTCTCCCGATATAAGCCAACCGAGGGTAAGACAAGAATATTTTTCAGTTATATGTGGTATTTACCTATAGGCGACAGACTGAAGAAAATGTATCAAATCGAAAAAACTACAGCGACAATGAGGTGATACGGAGAGTATGAAGCACGGAGAAATGAGTCATCCATCTGATCTTGCGATATGTAAAACTTTTCAATATTTACATCTAATATTCACTGTTGAATCTCGAAATGTTTATCCGGGCTTATATACTGATGGGTTCAATCCATTTGAGATGTCTCATAGTCATTCATTATGGCCAGTGATTATCAATTCATATAACTTGTCACCAGATATGTGTATGAAGAAATAGTACTTGTTTCTTACAACTCTAATTTCGGGACAAATCATCGGCGCGCTAGTTTGTATATATTCCTCCGACCTTTAATTAATGAGTTGAAAGAATTGTGGTCTACAGGAGTTGAGTCATACGATGTGTCTTTGAATAAAAATTTCAATTTTAAAGTTGTATTACTGTTGACGATAAGCAGTTTTCCAACGTAGGGATTGTTGTCAGGATGGACAACACATGGTAGACTGTATTATCCAATTTTTATGGATGATACCAAGGCATTTCAATTATCAAATGGTAGGAAAACGTACTGGTTTGATTTTCATAGGAAATTTTTTTCCTAAAGGTCATCCGTTACGAAAAAATAAAACAATTTTTTAAAGAGCAAGCACAATTTAAATGACTATCCACAACAATTATTGATAGCCAAACAAGTTTTACGAGCGAATAAATTTGTCAATCCTTTAAAAACATCTCACTGTGGTGGAAACGGTCATTAATCAAATCAAGAAGGGTATGGAAGCTGGCAAAATTGGCACAAAAAGCATATTTTAGAAGTTATCGTACTCGACGGATCTTAATCTACGATATAATCTTGATGTGATGCATATAAAGAAGAATTTTCTCGATAACATCATAACTACTATTATGAATGTCAAGGATAAATCAAAAGATACAGTTAAGTCAAGGTTGGATATTGCGAAGTTTTGCTCTCGAAAAGAGTTGCACTTGGATGGTCGGAGTAATGTTCCATTTTCTATATTTAGATTGAACAAAAAGCCAAAAAAACGCTTATTGAAATGTGTCAAAAATGAGTTTAAATTTCCGGACGAGGTTTAGCGAATTATGTGGATATAGATGGACTAAAGTTATACTGCATGAAAGCATTTGTGTAAAGGAGAAAATTACTCAAATGCATCTGATGAAACTGATTTTTACAAGATTTTAACATATATCATTCAATTTGAATATGTTGGAATTATAAATTTGAAAATCACGCTTTTTAATTGTGAATGGTACGACCCTACGCTTTCGAAAGGCATTCAAAAGTTAGAAAATTGCGTCGTTGATGTCTTATCATCAAAAAAATACTACAAATATGAACCATTTATTTTAAGTACGTAAATAATTTTTAAATAACTAATTATTAAAGAATATTAATTTATATATTATGTAAATTTCTATAAAATTATTTATATAATTAACTAATTTACGTTTCATTATATCGCAGCCTCTCAAGCAGATTAAGTTTATTATATTACTTATCCGCACATCAAATCATCATCAAACACAAACATGGTGTAGTGTTCTCAAATTTAATCCGAGATCTAATATTTTGGAAAACGAATAAATACAAGATCTTTTTGCAATAAGAAAATGTGAAAAGGTAAAAGTGGTTAACGAGATAGAAATGTATTTGACGAGATAGAAATGCATCATCAAACACAAACATGGTTTAGTGTTCTCAAATTTAATCCGAGATCTAATATTTTAGAAAACTACAAGAACAAATACAAGGTCTTTTTGCAATAAGAAAATGTGAAAAGGTAAAACTGGTTGACGAGATAGAAATGCATCGTTTGGTTGATAGAGTTAATCAGAACGATGAAATTGATTTCGACGTTAGGGATACCGGAGTAAAAGATGAATTTCAATGTAATATTTCATATTAAAATCACGATGACGACGAAGATATGTAATATATTTTGTTCTCAGTGTCTTTCTACAAATTAACTATGTCGAATTTTTGCATATGTAAAAATTCATTTTTATAAAGACTATTTTAGTTATACTTATATATTAATGTTTTCTAATTAAATATCGATTGAAACCAACAGCCTAGTGGCTACACGAAATGTAGAAGTTTAAGAGTCGCGACCCAAGTGCGACCACTACGTAAAAATGACACGGTGGTCGCATATTGGTAGCTAATATAACGACCCAAGTGCGACCACTATGTAAAAATAACACGATGATCGCAAATTGGTTGGAAAAGAGTGACCAATTTACGACCAGTAAATAAAAATTAGTCGGTGGTCGGATTTTGGTCACAAATATAGGGACTAATTTGCAAGCACAACATGAAATTTCATAAGTGGTCGCAAATTGATCGTTATTTTGCGACCACGAATGTATTTTTACATGTTTGTTATGTATTTTTTACATTTAAAACTTATAATTTCAATCTTGTGTATATACAAATCATTATAAGTTCAAATATACAATTAGAAACCACAAATATGTTGTACAAAAATTAAGAAACAAATATGTTTCTTATTGCTCAACCTATGCTAAACATATGAGTATATGAGGAGGTTACTACATTTTTAATGAAAATTAATTTTTCACTAAAAATCATTATGATTTTTATGTTAAAAACAATAAACTAAATTAATTTGGTTGTAACTTAACTCAATTAAGGAGACACTTACTATTTGACTTAGTCAACAAATAATAAATAAGGTTTGAACCAAACCATAATAATAATTATACCGATTATTGGTCCATTTGCTAAATTTTTTGAAAACTCGAAACTCAATTTCGGTTATCTCCTTTCACTAATACACCAAAATGTATTCAAAATTTTGAGTTTTATTATAGTTTCTTCACTTTATATACAAGAGAGATTTCACCTCTAAGTTCTAATGTAGAACAAATTATATTTGTTTATTTTATGGTTATCAAGAAACCCACTTTAGATACTCATTTCTCATTCAAACGAACTTTGGTTTTAATGTCTTATCTAGAAAATTCACCGGAAAATGATTGAAAATCACTTCCGTAAAACCGAATTCCAACATTTAGTGTGTTAAAATCCAGTTCCAACATCGATTCTAAAATTATGTTAGTTTTTTTTGGCCATCAGTTCTAATATGGGCTCTATTTTGACGGAGAAGAGTATCCCAACCTCTATCGATCTAAACGTCGACATCAAATCCGATTATACGAGTTACCTGAAGTAAATTGTTTGTTTGGACAAGATTATGTTATTTTCTGATGAGTCATGTTCCTTGTTCAGCCATAGGAAGTTGCGGTTGCGGCTGCGACAGATTGTTGTTTGTTTAACTGTCACAGCTACTTGCGATCAATCATAGTGGTCATACGCTACGTCTTGGGTCGCAATTTTTTTACTGTTTATTAAAACAATGGTGCGACTAAAAATATATGATCACAGTAACCACAACTGTCGGTGACAGACAAATGAACAACATATACCGCATTCGCAACCATAGTGTTGATCGCAGCCACAGTCATAGTGTTGACTACAGCCATAATGTTGATCGCAACCGTAATCACAACGTTGACCGCAACCGTAATCACAATATTAATCGCAGCCACAACCAGTAGCGACGAACAAACAAACAAAACGAATGTAAAATTTTAAAATATATTTCTTTTTATTTTTTATATAAAATATTTCCACTCATCACAAAATACCTTGGGAGTTCTAAGCACTAAAAATTGTTGTTTCATGGAAAACACAATATTATAAGCAGGTACTATAATATGATAAAGTAAAGCAAACCATAAACAAATAATAGACAAGTATATTGTTCCTTTACTATGATTTGTTTTAGATGTAAAATACTTTCAGAGTTTCAATCAACTCTCGTCGGTCGGCTTTTTGTTCCATTGGAAACTACATTTTGTCCATCTACACAAAGTCCTTATCATGTACACAACAAGCAACACGTTTCCGCATTGCTACAGCTTAAAACAAACAAAAACAGCAAAATGGTTTAGCTACCAAACACACACTTCTTCAATCGCCTTTTGTTTCATCGTCACCTACTTTATCAGTCACTCAGATCATCATTTCTCCTCAAAATCAACATCAATGATTTGAGACTTAGGCGGCTTTTTAGAGTTCCCCTTGTTGTTGTTGCTATTGTTGTTGTTGCCGTCTCTTGAGAAGAAATCGCCTTGTGGCTGCCACACTATATTTCTACATCCCTCGCATCTGATGACTTGGTTCTTGTATCCTATGAATTGCCTCTTACACGCTGGGCATTCTCCCTATGCAGCACCAAACGTTATATAAAAGCGCTTTGAATAAGATTTGGTTCAAGAAATTTTAGCATACAGGTCACCAGGAAATTAAACATTGGTTGCATGTCATATCATATACAAATTTGAAGAATGTTGAACAAAGGATCTGAGTTTTATTAGCTATATACCTTGATGACGAAATTATTGGCCACTGCACCAATGAGAAGAGGGCCAGCAATTGGAAGAACCCACGTAGCGACTATTATCACTCGGAACAGCCATCCGGAGAGGGCAAACCAAAGAAAGAAAATCGTCTGGCAATGAAATCAAAGCATATCAGAGACATGAGTTAAAAACAGAACACCATGTATTATCAAACAAATCATCAAAGCATGTCTTTTTGTAAGTGAAGCTACTCAATGAAACCCATGGAATGAGATTCTATGGAACATACTTTCGTTCCTGTTTTCTTTTGGCATTTGATATTAATTTGGTCCAAAGTTCATATGACTGACATAACAAGAACTAATTCTGGTTTTCATAATTCATAGTCATGTTGCTTAAGTAGAACAGATCTTATTGCTTTAAGGATACTGGCATTCGACCTCAATCACAATGGTAGATAATAACAATGTAATACTTACAGCAAAACTTCCACCGAGCGGTGTATTCAAGAAATCACTGAATTGCTTCCTGTACTGTAAGAAAGAATAGAGGGAAAAACTCAGCGCAAGCAAAAGTCACGTAGGTGGTACAACCACGAAATATCTTTGCTCAACACTTTTTTTTTACAGCAGAGATTAGTCTAAAAAACCGACTAATTGCACAAGAATGATTCAACATCTCAATGAAGTAAATGTGCATCTAATCTACAAAGCACATTTCGTCTGAAACAAAAAACGAAAAAGGAATTGAATGTAAAATCTCTTTTCCTTCAAAATACAAGGCCTTCAATATTGTAGGAATCAATATACTAGGAGAAGAAATGATAGCATAGCATACGAGAATCTAGACAAACTGCAAATCAAACGTCCTTTCGGATTATAGAATCGTATACTCAATTACTCACTTCATCTCTTTCTCAATTCTCTTACTATCCACTTCAAGTTTTCTAAATTTTCAAATGCAGAATCTTGCTGAAGCTATCTATAAGCCAATTTCCAGAAGCAATTAAAAATCACAGGAGAACTCAACTCACTTTGGGGAAATTTCTGCTAAAATCGACGGATAAGCTTCGTACGCGGGGGCTAATCCCAAACTCGCGATCAATCTCACGAGCACGGTCACCAGCAGAACTTGCGGCGGAGCTGATTCGGCGAGAGACGGCGTACTGACGGTCGATGCGCTCAGCGGTCTTCTTAGCCTCAAAGACGAATTGCTCGAATCCATCGTTGGCGGTCCGCCACGCGTCTCTCCAAGCCTTCCCTGACTTAACGTTATCAGCGAAGCGGTCGAAGTCGTCGCGCTGAAAGGCCTTCACCTGCAAAAAAGGGCAAGCGCGTGAGGTGTACATGGGACGGAGGCGAAAGCGTGGGTGCTGCGGATAAGGCGTGGTGAAGAATCTGGGTGGTGCGGAAGGCCATGTGAAGCTGTAAGCTTTCATAGTAGTAGAAAGACCATGAGATTTTCGCAGAGCGATTGTAGGAAAAGGAAGAAGACAAGCTCTTTTTGTGTGGTTAGTTTTAGTCGTGGAGAAGAAAGACGCAGAGAAAAGCTAAGAAGCCCGAACTGCAGATGTGCGGCGTAGGGATAATCATGGTTACGATTATATGGTTAAGTTATTTAACAATTGTTACGGTTATAATTTTTTGAAGTAATTGCCAGAAAACAATGAAAATTTTCGAAATTAAAATATTGACAACGAAATCTGAAACATTAAAATTACTTTTTTGGCATCATTAAATTTACTGTTTCTAATTGCAGAAATCTGAAGAAAAAACTTCTAGATAACAGCCCATGTCAACGCAACATGGTTACATGGAAATTTTGATATAAATGCTAATCAGGACCTATGTAATTTAGCGTATAGTTTCAATTTGTGAGATTTGCTGAGTAGCAACGTCTACCACAAAATTAAAGACAAAGTGGCGGTGATTAATACTATAGTGTTATTCGTTTGTTTCTATGTGGTTGCAGATGCGGTTAGCATTGTGGTTGCGATCAACATTATGGTTGCGGTCAACACTGTGGTTGCGATCAAAACTTCGGTTGCGGTTATAGTATATGTTGTTCATTTGTCTGTTATCGGTGGTTGCGGCTGTAGTTGATGGCAGATTTTTAGTCGTATCGCTGTTTTAACCAGCAGTCAAAAAATTTGCGATGCAAGACGCAACGTGTAAACTCTGCAATTGACCGTAGATAGTTGTGGCAGCTAAACAAACAACAATTTGTTGCAGCCACAGCCGTAGAAAGTTGCAGCTAACAAACGAATATGATTTATGTATGGGGGATCGCATAAAAACTTCAAAATTAACAACAACTAATAGTATTAACTTCAAGAATTTTTGACTTATATTGTAAATCATGAACCTAATAATACATTCAATGTCTAAAACATCATGAGTGAGATAAAACAATTCATTCAATCTCAAAAAAAACAAACGCTACAATAGCCATAAATCATTGTGGAGGTTATGATGGATTGACAAACTATCATAAACTCGGCCAGAATACACGTCGAACACTTGATCTGTGAAGGAACTCTAAAATGTTTCAACACATGTAGGTATGTTTCCTGGTTTAGTTATCATTAGTGGACATCCACGCTCAGCTTCTTATATTGGTTAGCCGAGTTTGATGGTTTGGGTACACTCGACATAACATGATAAGTTATATTTGATTCACATACTGGTTTGGGTACACTCGACATAACATGATAAGTTATACTTGATTCACATACTTATGTTGAGATGTTGAAATTTTGGAAAAAAATCCTTTTTTGATCAAAGAATTGTAAGATGATTTGGTTCCTAGTCAAACAGAGAAACAAGTAACCACATATGTAATTCAGTCGAATTAATTCATAACAGTTACCTCAGTTGAAAGTTTGTGTAGTCTGCCACGTCTGTTCTTAAGACCATGAACAACTGTTAATTCATTTTTTACAGCTTTTCTTGATGTGTTCAGGTTGACCACATCTACTACAATGTGGTATTCTCCCATGTCGCGTCGCTTTTCCTTTGTTTTGAGGTCTTCGAAAAGTTCTTTCCTCATGTCCCGAGTTTTTGGTCTCCCACGTGGCTTTCGAAACTCAGAAATTCTACTATCTTCCTCCACAATTTTTCACCATTCACGGGCTTAATGTTCTCACCGTATGTGTTTTTTATGGCGCTTACATGGTAATACTCAACTACATATTTCTCGAGGTCCTCCTTGTTGTCATCAAAACACGTTTACATGGAATACCTTTGCGAGAAAATGAAATAAATAAAATGCATTAAAAGTTAGTCTAATACCAAAGAGGCAAAATTCATACATGTGAGATTCCACTATCTACAAACGCATTGTTTTGTTGCTATGTTCACAGAGTAGCCATTATCAAACTCAACAACTTTGTACAATATTTCTTATCAATTCTTGCATTCTCCAAAATGTCCATTGTCTTCGGTGTGAGTAATATATCACATCTCTTTGCTTTCACGTACCTCCGTGCTATTCTCCTCATTGCTAATCTTCTTATATCGTCTAGCACAGCTAATAACAAGTTTGATTCTCGCTATTTTGATTGTTCTATTAAAATTTTTTGACAAATTGTTATACACATCTGAATATTGGGATTCAATAGAAAAAAAATGTGTGAGACCACTTGTCTGGTTTCAGGAGTAGTAATGCATTATATGCAGCGATATCATAGTCTTGCAACATCTTCATTTTCTCATCGTATTTTCTTTGGTTGTAACTATAAGCCACTTCCAAAAACAGATTTTGTATTCTGATCACGAGAATTGTTTCTTCCAATTTGCATAGATATATCATACATACTGTCTATGTTTTTCTACTGGAAATTCAGCTTCAATTGCAATGCAAAATCCCTGTTCAACAGTACATTATGTAGATATAGGCGTAAACGTATGCAAATACTAGTTTGCTAGAAGGAAATTGTAAATGGGAGTTAATGAGAATACTATTTGTTTATCAGAAATGAGAGTTAAATTCTCCTTCGAATAAAAGTTAAATTGTGTCTTTAGTTTTCTAATTAACCATCTTCATGTGTGTTTTTTTCACGGTGAACCATTGCCCATGTAATTGGGTATATGCGATTGTATGCGTCTCGACCAATAACTAAAAGTACATCACCATTTAAATCCCACTTCAAAAAAACATCCATCTAAACCAATAATAGGCATACAACTCCTTATCCAAACAATATAGAATTTCTCGAAACAGATGTAAAAACAGTCATATTGGTGTACGGAATTTATATATGACAAAAAGCCATCTCAAATGAAAATCAACAAATGGAAAATTAAACTTCAGAATAGATATTCAAAGAGAATACAAATCGGAGAGTGCTTTGAGGAAGCAAAGCTTCAACTTTAAAGTGCAAAATAAAATCAACGGTTTTTAATAAAAGTAGATCCGGGTGGTTGCATCTCTGCCCGCCCGGTATCAGTATTTGGAGCTTCCAGGATCCAGACCCATCACCCGCCCATCATCCGTTTTCTTCTTCTTCACCATCACATCTTGAATTTCTTTGTCTACAACACTTTTTGATGTGATGCAAACGAACGTGCGGGTGTCCATATATTTATAATAGAGTCTCTATATGGTTCTTAATCAAACAAATCAGAGGCTTTCACTTATTTTTTTGGGGGTTATGTTTTTTTACTAAAAACCACCCAAAAATATTAAAAATTCTATCGGCTACATAAATTTTCATAAAAAATAAAATTACACTTATATAAATAGTTATGTAGATTTTTTTTGTCAGTAATAGTTATGTAGATTTATAATACGAAATTTGAGAGATATTTCTTAAATATTATGTAATAATAATGAACTAGATTTATATCCACGCAATGCGTGGGGAAAAATATTCGTAAATTATATCTTATTACTAAATATAAATGAAATATTTATATAATATTAATTTTTATTTAAAATTACTTTTAACATTATTTTTTGTACATATAAATTAAGAAAGAAAAAAATAATTATTTTTTATAAATTTAATAGTATTTTTTGGTTAGTTTAATAAAATATATTAATACTCTAACCAAGTTAATAACAATGATATATATTGTAATTATTCGAATAAGTTAATCCTATTTATATATTTATTTGAAATTTACTGTAATGATGAAATGTAAGCATGATATTTCTGTTAATAACACGTGAGAATAAAGTTATTTTCTTAAATTTTTTCTCAAATAATATATTAGCGATTAGGTAAATCTATTTATATTTATTTGAAATTCTTTATAAATTAACGTATTAAAAATTTAAAGAAATAAAAATTATTGTTTTGCAAATATAATACTATTTTTTTGTTAGTTAAATAAAATATATTGATTCTCTAACCAAATTAATATCAATAACATCTATTATAATTATTCTAGTAACTTAAACCTTTTTATATATTTAAGTTGAAACACGTCAGCATGATATTTTTGTAATTAATACGTGATGGTAAAGTTATTTTATTAAAAAGTTTTTCAAATAATATATTAGGGATGATGAATGATAAATGATAAATGATGAAGGCAAGTGGGCAGCTCAAGGCTAGCTTTGGCAGCCAGACCAGATGGTTATGTGTGTGTGACTGACCCAATGACCCAATAGGGTTTTGCTTTTATTATCCTTTGGCAAATAGACGTGGCTCACGTGCCACCGTCCGATCGTTGCCCATACTTATCATTTCCACTTCAACTGCTTAGTTCTCTATTTTATTTTTACTTTTACGCTATTTAGTTTGTGAAAATACTTTAGAACGCGAAAAACCGGATATGAAAATCACGATATGAAAAAACGATTTACGGATCAAACGATTGAAAATCGAATTAAGAAGAAGACAAATTCGTGGAGGCGAGATTTGATCTCTTTCCTTAATTCAATAAATCTCCCGCAGTGTGGCGGTTGGATGAGATTTTGAATCCCAAGATACAACCACGATGAGACTACAATCGCAACACCCAACTATAGAATCTACGAACAATAATCTACGCTATACTCTTGAGAAAAACTTACAGTGCGTGAAGAAGAGAGGAAGAAGATCGCTGGAACGAGTTTGGGAGAGAATGCGAAAAGGTGGCGGCCTAATTAGGTTAATGAGGATTAAAGCTTGTTTTTATAGCCTTAAGAGAGCGGTTTTCGCAACCCTAAAACGTGGGAGGAAACCGAACCAACAAAAAAATCGTGGACGGTTAGGAGAGAAAACCGTGGGTATGGTTTAGAGTTTTGACTTCGTTTTGGCCCAAAACCATAATCAAAATTTGGCCCAAAAAGAACCTTATTAGGCCTACAGCCCTTTGCCAAGACCCAAGACCCGAGATCCGAGACCCGAGACCCAAGATCCGAGATCCGAAACCCAAGACCCAAGACCCGAGCCCCGAGCCCTGAGCCCTGAGCCCCGAGCCTAGCCTGGCCTGGCGGCGGCGCGCACGTGGCTTGGTTCCTTTTCTCTCCAACTCTTTTAAGCTACTACATGAGCTCTCCCATATATGTACTAGAGGATTTTTCCTTAAGTTTCCAATGTGTGACTTTTGTCCCTTCTCATTATTTTAGCCAACAAATTTATGGCTTTTTAATGAGCCCAATGCCCATTTCTCATTCACATTCCAACAATTTTTACAATCAATATTTGGGCTATATTACCCAATTGAACATGCAAATTTGTTCATAAAAATTGTTCCAACAATCCCCCACATGAATAGAAATGACTCTATACAATGCAGACTCGATAGACTAGACAGACTCTACTATCTAGACGTATTCTATAGACTAGACAGAATGACTTTCGAGAGTATAAACGAAAATTCACTATATCTGAGTTGGTAGCATGTTTTATGTTTTAGCTTTGAACCACTCATTGTTAATATCTGTCGAGTTTACTCGACCAGGAGGTGAACATGATATTTTGAACCACCCAAGCTTTGATGTAAACCGAGACGACAGTTTCATTTCTCGTAAAACTATGTTCTCTATTGTGTCCATTGTGGCCGTGGACTTGTCTGGTTAATCATGAGTGAACTTGGAGAATATAGCATTTCCTTCATTCTCCTACAAACGCCCCATTTCACACTCATAAGGTGATTCGCCATTAGCTTTGTTTTAAGGACCATCCTGTAATACTCCACTTATATGTCAAAATTATGGTCTCAAATCATTAAAAGCAATGCTTATCCTACACATACAGGTAACAACACTGTTTATCATCCTAGGAATTGGGTATAGACGTAAGTCTCATAGTGTTTTTTTTTCAGATTCCGTTTGATTTAGTTGTCCCTTTGAACCTACATCTTGGGATCTCCAGTCACGTAGATGGGTTTCCATCAAACTTCATCTTTAGTCATAGGCTTTAAACCCATTCCTCTTGACGATTGTACGACTTGATCTCGAGCTAAACCTTTAGTAAACGGATCCGCTAGGTTATCAGCCGATTTGATGTAATCTACCGTGATTACACCACTTGAGATCAAGTGCCTAATGGTTTTATGTCGTCTTCGTATATGACGTGATTTACCATTATATAGATTGTTCAGTGCCCGAGCAATAGCCGATTGACTATAACAATGTATACGTATTGTTGGCACTGGTTTTTCCCACATCAGGATATCTTCCAAAAAATTACGAAGCCATTCAGCTTCTTCTGCAACTTTGTCTAAAGCTATGAACTCAGATTCCATGGTTCATCTAGCCAACAGAGTTTGTTTGGAAGATTTCCAGGACACTGCTGCACCACTAAGTGTAAAGATATATTCACTCATGGATTTCGAGTTTTTAGAGTCGGATATCCAGTTCGCATCACTGTATCCTTCCAAAACTCTGGGTTCTCTATCGTAGTACAACCCATAATCTTTCGTATAACGTAGGTAGTTTAATACTCTAGTTATAGCTTTCTAATGATTATGTCCTAGATTACTCGTGTAGCGACTTAGTACATTTACCGAGTGCGCCAGATCGGGTCTACTATAGTTTGTTAAGTACATCAAGTTTCCGATCACGTGTGCATACTCTAGTTGTGACACCGCTTCACCCGAATTTTTGGTCAAGTGAAGTTGAGGGTTGACAGGAGTTTTTGCACTTCCATTTGAGTAGTTCTTAAACCGCTCAAAAATCTTCTAAGCATAATGAGTTTGGGATAGGATGATTCCTTCAGAATGTCTAGTTATCTTAATTCCTAGAATGACATCCGCTAATCCCATATCTTTCATGTCAAACTTTCCACTAAGCAGACTCTTAGTTTGATTGATCATGTCTTTATTGCTACCAATGATAAGCATATCATCTACATATAAGCATAACAAAATATACCCATTTGGCGTATTTTTGACATAGATACATTTATCACATTCATTTATGCTGAAACCATTTGACATCATTACATTGTCAAATTTTTCATGCCATTGTTTAGGAGCTTGTTTGAGTCCGTACAATGACTTTACAAGACTACACACTTTGTGTTCTTGACCAGAGACGACAAACCCTTCAGGTTGTTTCATATAAATCTCTTCTTCTAAATCACCATTTAGAAAAGCAGTTTTTTCATCCATTTGATGTATTTCCAAGTCCCTCAATGCTGCGATTCTTATCAACATTCTTATTGAAGTTATTCTTGTTACTGGAGAATAGGTGTCAAAGAAATCCAAACCTTTTTTTGTCAGAATTCTTGCACCACAAGTCTAGCCTTGTACTTCTCTATTGAGCCATCGGTTTTCAATTTTTTTTTGAAAATCCATTTACACCCTAATGCCTTAGAGCCTTGTGGTAGATCGATTATCTCCCATGTATTGTTTTGCATAATGGAGTCGATCTCACTATTCATAGCTTCCTTTCAAGAAGGCGCATCAGGTGTAGACATGGCTTCGGTGAATGTTCTCGGTTCATTCTCTAATAGAAAGACCGTCAAGAAATCATCACCAAAAGATTTTTCCTTACGAGCTCTTTTGCTTCGTCTAGGTTCATCTTCAATATTTTCTACTTCAGTTACTGAAGTACCAGATGTTCTTGCCTCATTTGTGGAGGTGATTGCATCACTCTCTTCACGTGCTCGTTTTGGATATTTATCCTTACACGGAAACACATTTTCAAAAAATGGCATTTTTTATTCCATAATCGTATTGACATGGAGATCTGGTATATCTGATTTATGTACCAGAAACCGATAAGCACTACTATTGTGTGTATCCTATGAATATGCAATCCACACTTTTAGGTCCAATTGTGACCTTTTTAGGAGGAGGTACTACTACTTTTGCTAGGCACCCCCACACTTTCAAGTATTTGTACGAAGGTACAATGCTTTTCCACAACTTATACGGTGTTTTGCCGATTGTTTTGTGTGGTATTTTGTTGAGGATATAATTTGTGGTGAGCAATGCTTCCCCCCACAGATTCTGGGGTAACCCAGATTCCTGCAACATTGCATTCATCATTTCTTTCAGAGTTTGGTTTTATCGTTCCGAAACGCCGTTAGATTCTGGTGAGTAGGGAGCTGTTTTTTTATGGATAATGCCATTTTCTTGATAAAATGCATTAAACGGTCCATCATATTCGTCTCCTCTATCACTTTTAACTATTTTAATAGTTTTCTTAAGTCGATTTTCAACTTTGAGCTTATACTCTTTAAATTTTTGTAGGACTTCATCCTTATTACGTAACAAATATACGTAACAATATTTTGTACAGTCATCAATGAATGTCACAAAATACTTTTTACCACATCTAGTTTGTATGCTTTACAAATCGCATAAATCAGTGTGTATTAATGCTAGAGGTTCAGTAGTTCGTTCAACATGAGGTGATGGAGTTTTTGTGAGTTTTGCCTCGACGCATATCTCACACTTGTCTTTACTTATTTTGCATTTTGGAATTAGATTCAAATTAATCAATCGTTGCATCGATTTATAATTCACATGTCCTAATCTTTTATGCCATAAATTAAAATACTCAACCAAATAAGCAATTGATTTCTTATTCATTGCAACATTGGAAAAAGTAGGAACATCATTGTTTTTGAGAAATGTCATTGCACACATTTTGATCAGTCCTCCTTTAACATACCTTTTTCCCAAGTACACCCCATTCTTCCTAAGAACCAATTTGTCGGACTCAAAGTTGATGGCGAATCCATGCTTGCTCATCAATGTCCCGGATATCAGGTTCTTCCTCATGTCTGGCACGTGCTTCACATTGGTGAGAGTGACTTCGTGTCCAGATGTCAGCTTCAGCACCACTTTGCCGTGACCTTCAATCTTGGAAAACGCCGTGTTTCCCATCATCAACTGCTCCTTGGACTTGTTCTTCTGATAAGAACTGAACATATCTCGATCAATGCAGATGTGAGTGGTTGATCCAGTATCATAGAACCACTCCCTAGGGTTTTCCTCAACCATGTTTGCCTCAGTGACCACCGCACATAGGTTAGCCTCAGTCAGATTGGCTTGAACTTTTCCCTTCGCCTTACTGCGACACTCCGAGAACTTGTGCCCTTTCTTACCACAATGATGACAACTCCCAGTGAATGTCTCACATAGCTTCATTCCCTCATCGGTTAACTCTTGGGATATCATTTGTAGTTCATGAACTTGCTCCACGATGGGCCTTGAGTCCACCATTTTGAAGTCAAGAAATTTCTTAACTACATATTTCTCAGAACCTACGTTGAAAGACTTATACTTTTTTTCCAAGGTATCCCAGAGATCCTTGGAAGTTTTGACCTCACTGTACACATTGAACAGTTGGTCCACCAGGCGGCTTTGAATGTAGCCTCGACACAAGTAGTCTTCATGGTTCCACGACTCAACACTAGCAAGAGCTCGTGGATCAATATTCCCTGGAGGTAAGACAGGCTTAACCTCGGTGAGATACTTTTCTAATTTCAGAGTGGTCAGAAAGAAGTGCATCTTTTGCTGCCACGTCTTAAAATTGGACCCATCGAATTTGTCCGGCGTAAGTCCTACGCGCTAGGCACAGACGAGACATCAGAAGCGGATAAACCAAGTGGTAGACCACTTCCAATCTGGGGCGTCACCTCACTTGCGTTAATCCCATCATTGGCACTTCGGGATGTGGTATCAATAGGCACGTAAGCAGTTTCGTTAGCCATTTCAGATGAATATGTTCAAATATAGAAGAAACAGAATCAATATGGATAACAAACAAATGTGATAGCAATATAATCGATTTTAAAAAATCGTTAAAGTTGCGTTCTATGGAAATTTGCTTTAAAAATCATTCCGAGAATTCGCTCAAATTTCTGCAGATATCACAAAATATTTTAACACTTTTTTTTTGATATTCCGAGAAATTCTGAAAAAATATTTTGACTCCTTTATGAATCAGAAATATTTTTCCTCTTTTAGAAATCCTAACAAGCGTTTCTATAAATAAATATATAAATATATATTTATTATATATATATATATATTTTAAATAACATATTCGTAGAAACCCTAATAGGCGTTTCTAGAATAATATTTTTCACGTTTCGCAAAACTCGCCGTTAGGCCTTCGTGGAAACCATTTGACAAAAAGACTTAGATCGTTTGAGTTTTTGAAACTTTCCACTGAATCGTTATAAAACGTTCGCAGAACTGTTTCAGATCGATCACAAAAACAGATTGAAAACGTTTATGAAATCGATTCCGATCGATTGAAAAAATGTGAAAACATTTAAAAAAACGTTACAAATCATATCAGAATCGTTTGAAACCGTTTTTCAGATCAAAAAATCGCTTAGAAACGTTTTTGAAAATCATTTAAAAATCAATCGCAATTCTCAATCCGATTCAAGCGATAAGCAGGAAACGGATTTATTGAATTAAGAATGTTAGAACACGAAAAACTGGATATGAAAATCACGATATGAAAAAATGATTTATGGATCAAACGATTGAAAACCGAATAAAGAAGAAGACAAATTCGTGGAGGCGAGATTTGATCTCTTTCCTTAATTCAATAAATCTCCCGCAGTGTGGCGGTTGGATGAGATTTTGAATCTCATGATACAACCACGATGAGACTACAATCGCAACACCCAACTGTAGAATCTACGAACAATAATCTACGCTATACTCTCGAGAAAAACTTACAGTGCGTGAAGAAGAGAGGAGGAAGATCGCTGGAACGAGTTTGGGAGAGAATGCGAAAAGGTGGTGGTCTAATTAGGTTAATGAGGATTCAGGCTTGTTTTTATAGCCTTAAGGGAGCGGTTTTCGCAACCCTAAAACGTGGGAGGAAACCAAACCGATGAAAAAATCGTGGACAGTTAGGAGAGAAAACCGTGAGTATGGTTTAGGGTTTTGACTTGGTTTTGGCCCAAAACCGTAATCAAAATTTGGCCCAAAAAGAACCTTATTAGGCCTACGGCCCTTTACCAAGACCCAAGACCCAAGATCCAAGACCAAGCCTGGCCCGGTCCGGCGGCGCCGCGCGCGTAGCTTGGTCCCTTTTCTCTCCAACTCTTTTAAGCTACTACATGAGCTCTCCCATATATATATACTAGAGGATTTTTCCTCAAGTTTCCAATGTGGGACTTTTGTTCCTCCTCATTATTTTAGCCAACAAATTTATGGCTTTTTAATGAGTTCAATGTCTATTTCTCATTCACATTCCAACAATTTTTACAATCAATATTTGGATTATATTACGTAATTGAACATGCAAATTTGTTCATAAAAATTGTTCCAACAGATGGTTGACCTAGTTCTTAGATCAATGACATGGAGCTTTGAGGCGGAATCATTGTGGTTCGAAGACGGTTTAGGTTTTCGTAAAGGGTTCTGGTAGTCGTAGACTATTCGTTTGGCTAAGACTATGTTGTTAAGGAGGTGGGTCGATCATTTTTAGCTCGGCTCTTGCATGTTTTCGAACTCTGGGAAACCATGTTTTAATTTATTCTTTGCTTTCTTGGAAAATAGTTACTAAAAGATTTTAGGAAGTGAATTAGCTGGGGATGCCGTTCATGGCTAAGGACTCTTTTTTGCCTTTTGGGTATTAAACCACCTGATATGGCTTTGGTTAATAGTTGTTCTCATCGGAGGAGATGATTTGGTGGTCACTTTGCAACGACTTCAAATTTGAAGGTTGGAAGCAACTTCTCTAATGTCTTGGATATGACATCGAAGTTTCAGACTTTTATTTTCTTTCAGTATATCCAATAAAAACTAGATTATATTTCCCTTTTCTGGATTTGGTTACTTTCTTGCAAGTATCGATTCGTGTTTCTTGGCTTCGTGGCACTTGTAGGCATTCATTGATTAAAAAGTTATAAGGATTAGGATCGTGATTGTTCGTGGCAACTTCAAACCAAATTAAGGGTTTTGGGGACTGAGCACCCACCTTTTTGTAAGCTCCGAACTTTCTTTATAGGGATTAATCACTTGTTCTCCGTTTAATACTTTTATCTTTTCATGTCAATTATTGATTTTGTGTCGTGTGTTTTGTTTTATGGAAAACAATTTGTTTCTTTACAAATACCTTCAAACTAATATTACGTTTTTTATATCATTTTTAAAAAAGTTGTAAATTTATTTTTTCTTAATTAGGAAGTTCGAAACCTATTTATGTCTTGTGTTAAAATTCAAAACCGTAATACACATCAACAATAAACCAATATTAATTATAATGATGTGTCTTATAATTTCTAACTTTAGCACACAATCGAGGAAAAAGTAGATATCCATTCATTTTGTTTTCTTCGTAGTTTTATGTATTTTTGGTTCATGTGTATCTCTCTATTTTCTGTCACAAATTAAAAAAAGTGTAAAACTTAAGATTCATCTAAAATAATAAAACTTCAAAAATCTTTTCTTAACACAACTTGAGTTAAAGAGGTGATATAACATTTGAGAAAGTATTGGGCCTAATGGCACAGCCGAATAGAAGCAACCATAGTCATAGTTGAATTTTAAATAAAGAAACTTAAAAGGTTTTTAGTAAACTCATACCAATATTGAGTTGTTTTCTTATATTTGAAGCTTAATTTTAACCTAACCAATTTTTTATCTGTTAATGAAACATTGAAACCTAACCAAGTTTTTGTTTGTTAGTGAAACATAACAAAAATTTGCTCATAATTTGGTCCTAATACCACAATGAAGAGCCACACTTGTATTTATATTAAATACTAAAAAACCGATTAATTTTTTGTTAATTGTTAGGCCAAAAATATGTCCAATGCAATAGTCAATAGAATAACATGTTTATTCTGTTAATAAGTTATTTGTTTTTGTTCTTATTGTCGAACAAATTATACAATTTTAAATCCAAATAACACAACTTATATAAAGTGCTTTTATCATTTAACAGGTATGGTCACTCAATTTGACCCAATAGTCGAGTTCGGAACCCATTTGAAATTCAATTCATTTTTAAGATTTACAAATTGATAGGAAATATTACAGAGCATTCGATGAAACTCTCTAATGTGTATTCGAATTTGTATGATTTAAATTAATAAGTCTAAACTAAATTGATATACATAGAGGAAAAGTATTCGTAAATTACACAATATTATTTATTAATAAATATAAATTAAATATTTATATAGTTTTAATTTTTATTTAAAATTATCTTAATACTAATTTTGTATATGTAAATTAAAAAAATTAAAAATATTTATTTTTATAAATTTAATAATATTTTTGGTTAGTTTAATAAAATATATTAATTTTTTAAATAAATTAATAATAATGACATATATTGTAATTATTTTACTAATTTAAAATAAATTATATATTTATTTGAAATTTATTATATTAATAACATATCAATATAATATTTATATTAATAATATGTAAAATTATTATTTTTAAATATTTTTTAAATAATATATTAAAAATAAACATTATAAAAAAAAGCCACTAGCGTCATCAGTCCTAAATATTTAGGATGTGAGCCATAATCGTAACCTAACATTTTTGTTTGGATGATTCTGAAATCCACTAACCATTACAGTATCAAATACTTGGATTATAATGGAGGGGTTGACAAGAAATGACATCTTTCTTCAATTCTTTTTCTACAAAAATATCAAGTCATCAGTTTTATCATTATTCAATTTTGGTCCTACAATCTTTTATATTTTCCTTATGTGGGCCCTCGATTAATTGCAGCCAAGAGTAGACAGATAGCCTGCCCCATCGTATATATTCATTTGCTTATTTAAATTACAAGATTTTAATTTACGTTGCTTATGTCACCCAAATTTCCTTATCGTTTAGTTTTTGTTTTTTTTTTAAATATTACCTTACGTTCAAATGATCTTTTGAACAAAAGACTGTTGATAGCAATATTAATTTCGAATTTTGTACGTTGAAGTTAATGTAGTATCCATTATTCGTTAACGATTTAGGGACTTGGTTAATTATAAGGAAATGATGTAGAGGTCAGTGACTAATTTAGAATGAATCGAGTAATTATCATTAAAACATGTGAATACGTATCAATATATATTATTGGTTATGGCATTATGTTTAATGCTATAACATGTTTGTGGATAGAATGTTGTACACGATGGCAATTTGTTATAAATATGTTCAAATATGTGTGCATATAGAAAAATTATACGTCTGAAAGAGTGAAAGTTGATGTTTGACAAAAAGAAAACTTATAGAAGAGAATAGGGTTTGTTAAATGTATAAAAAATCTATGCTTCGAATGTCCATTTAGTCGCTGATTAGTTGGCGTACAGTAATAATTATTAAATTTGACAATATATATTGAGAGAACCAACGTACGTTAGGTAGTAATGATGCTCTCTTAATACGTTATAATTAGACGAAACGAGACGTATATACATAAATAAATTGATCTTTAGAGAGCATCACATTATTTGGATTTATGTTTATAAAAAAAAAAAAGAAAAAAATTAAAATGACGTAAACATGATCACCCTTAGTGCAAAGGTGGAGTCACTCGGGTAGCTTCATCACGCATGTAAAGTAGCTACAACTCTTCGTGAAAGGTTATATCTTAAAAATAAATAATGGTAAATATAAAAAGACATATATGAAAAGTTCTTCCCTCTATATATGATTAGAGAAATTAAACCAACAATGTCGTATCTTCTCCAATAGCATTTGAAGATCTCTTCACCTCTCTCTTTATCTCCCTCTTCCCCTCTCACTCTTTCTCTCTATTTCCCAAATCCTTGGAGCTAGGAGACATCGTGCCGTTTTTTTCATATAGGGAGATGGAGGTGAAGGTTAGAAGAAATGAGTTTGTGCCGTTTGTGGCAATGGTGATAATGGAGGCAGGCACGATTGCTCTAACGATAATGGCGAAAACGGCTTTAACTGGAGGAATGAGTCCTTTTGTGTTCGTTGTTTATACAAACGCTTTTGGATCCATTCTTCTTCTTCCTTTTTCTTTCTTTTTTCACAGGAATGAGAGGTACGTAGGTTTCCATATAATTGATATTAAACTATATAATTGTTCTCACCAATCAATCTTTATTGCTTATTTTTTACGTATAATGCTCTATTCTACTTGCAGAACTGAAGAATCTATCTTTTCTTGGTCACTCATCGTTCGTGTTTTCTTTCTAGGTTTCACAGGGTGAGTACTTCATCTCTCTTCAATAATCAATGTCAATTTTTCTTATGAATCTATACTTAGATTTCGGAAGCGAGACAATATTTTTCCAATATTAATTGTCTTTTGCAATAACAATAATATTATAAGGTCCTAAACCACAAAAAAAATAATATGAGGTCCATGTTGTGAAAGCGTTATACATACATGCATCAACCACTAAATGGTTTGATTAATATTTAATAACAAGAATTTGCCACGTCATAAAATTAACTTCGTGCCGCCGTACGTGGACTCTGTATAATATAAACAACTAGGCGTAATATATTCGTATTTTCCACATCGTGACGTTTCTTTTGTTTTATTTAAAAAGTTATATAAAAAATAAATTGGATGACGTTGGTTACTAAATATTTTTTCCACTTGCAAGCACACACGTACTTGCATGCGTTTTTAGCGACCTTTAAAAGTTAGGCATGCATGCATTGATTATATACTGAAACATTGTTGAATATGTGAAGGATATTTCTGTTCCAAAACTTGGCATTTGTGGGACTAAACTTCAGTTCACCCATAGTGGTATGTGCAATGGGATTGCTTATTCCATCATTCTCCTTCCTGCTCTCTCTTCTTCTCGGGTGAGCCATCATTTCACAAAAATGCATGTTTTGTTTCAAATATGTATTAACTATCGATCTATGTATCTTATTTAGAAGGAGCAAGTTGGATTGGAGAAACATGAGCACAAGAGCTAAAATGATAGGGACAATAATCTCAATAACTGGAGCATTTGTTGAAGAGTTGTACAAAGGTCCATTCACTAGACCAGCTTCTTCTTCTTCTTCTTCTTCCCCAACTCACCTTTTTAAATCTGTCCCTAAACTATTGGTCTACTACAACATCCCCGACAACTGGTTTCTCGGCTGTATCTTTTTGGCCGCCGCCGCTTTTTCGGTCTCTCTCTTCAATGTTATTCAGGTATCCATTACTGAAACCATCGTTATGCATATATTATTCAATCTTGAGATTAATATTTCTTTTGATTGCGTTGTTTGGCAGACAGGGACGGTCAAGAAGTATCCGCACGTTATGAAAGTGGCTTCGTTTTACAGCATAGTCGGGACGATCCAATGCTTAATCTTCTCGTTGTTTATGGAAAGAGACCTAAGTGCATGGAAGATCGAACCTAACTTCGATTTTTTCCTCATTATCGCCACGGTAATTAAAATTATATAATTGTTATTAATTAAGATAATCAATTTAATTTCAAATTTACCAAGTCATCGTATTTAACAAGTCTAATATTAGAGACTATGATAATGTGTGATAAAAAAAAACAGGGAATATTCGGAAGTTTGATACGAACAAGTGTACACGTAAAGTGCACCCAAATGAAAGGACCATATTACGTACCATTGTTCAAACCCTTTGGTATATTTTGGGCAACACTCTTTGGCACCAGCTTCTTCGTTAACAGTCTTCACTACGGCAGGTCCGTCTAATTAATAGATTCATTAATCATCGCAATTATTAATTAGAATGCATGAGAGCATTGAGTATTTGTTGGTGCATATATGAGTGCAGTGTGTTAGGAGCAGCTATAGGTGGAGTGGGATATTACACAGTGTCATGGGGACAATTGAAGGAAACAGAAGAAAAACAAAATCCAAACGAAGAAAAGAAACCCAATCATAATCATCATCACGAAGAAGATGAATACAAAGTTCCATTGCTTAGTAATCAAGAAGAAAGTCCTGTGTGAATTTATATACGTAAATTTTTTAATTAGAAGAAAATGAAGGTCGTATAAATATATATTTTTGGCCCCTTTCTTGTTTAGTGGCTTGAATAAGAAGAAATGCGTGTGAGAGTGTGTTACGTGGTCAATGTCAATGGGATATTGCTGAAGTAGGCTTTTTGGTCCGAAAAGCAAAACCCACCCAATGTATATATACATGTCTTTCGATACATAGATGTATTATGTTTCTATGTAATGAATATTCTCCTAAAAATCAAGAACCGATTATTCTATTCCCAAAATCAGACCTAATGTATATATACATTTGCTGAAGTTGTTTTATGCGACAAATCGAATTTCATTTGACTACGATAAACATTTTATTTTGATTTGGTTTGAGACTACTATGTATACAAAAAGTATATTTGGAGTGATAAACTCCATTAGACGTTTCAGGAGTTCCAGATTAGGGCCATATTAGTTAATCATTGGCAAAGAGATTGATCAATGATGCCGCGGGCAAATGAAAAGTTTCGGTGGACTAAATTAACCATATAATTTCCTCTTCGCTTTAGGTGATGTTAATCCTAATTCATTTGTACAGTCTATAGGTATATAGGTATGATAAGAAATTAGAAGTATGATCATATAGACAAATTAAACCAAAGGTATTTGAAGTCATGAACTAAACTCAACCTTGTCTTAGTTGGGTTTAGTTTGATATAGATGAGTTCTTGATTTGACACATATGGGCCTAACAGAAGCTTTGGAAAACCCCATACGAGTGTAGGCTAAGTCCAAAGCATACTTAAACCTAAACCAAAACCATACAAAACTATGCAAATTATTGGACGTAACCTTTATCGAACATCTGTAATATAGTACAAATGGAGTCGCTCATCTGGAATATTTTGTAGAAAAGTTTTTCTTATTTCCAATTGTTAAAGAAAACTATATTCGTTTGCCTTGATTGATATATCATATTCATGCTCTCTGGAAAAAAATGTTTTTTCCGGCTATTGTATTGGGTAAATGAAGATTCTCTTCTTCAAAGAAAAGACAAAATATGTCTCTTGAAAGACAAATAACATATCTCTGAGTCTTATGCTCTCTGCACAGATACAAACCCCAAGAAATGCCTGCAGAATTGCATAAAACATCATATATAATTCTCTTATGCAGGGTGCCCATCTCTTTCTTTAACAGTTATTGCCACTTGATTCCACAAGTCCTTTTATAAACAACGTACACCACAAATATGCTCAAATACATTGCACCAATTAATATATTCAATTAGCAAAAGTTTTGGCTTACTTAAATCATTAATTATATACACATATTAATCATAACCTTTTTGCTACTGCATCGATTAAAAAAGCGGAAATAACAAGAACAAAAATGTATCATCTGTGATATTTTGGTAACTAATCCAAGATAGGAGACTACCTACATTTCAAAGAAAAATGATTACAGATTTTATCATATGCAACTATAATGATATCATAGGGATCACTCCCAAAAATCATCATTTAAAGTACCCTCCATCGCCGCAACATCTCGATCATAATCTCGTTCCACGTGTCGACTGGACCAGGCAAACACCAATGCAAACAATCATTATGAACTCTCTCCGGCACACCGTTCTTGAACGGGAACTCGTACATGTACGGACCAGGATGTCCGTCTGGCCTCAAAACCGAAATCGCCGTCACGTCTAACGCCTCCAACCTCACACTCTCCTCAGCTGCCGCTTTCGCCGCCGTAACCTCCTCCATCTCTATCCGCCGCATCTCCAAGTCCAAACCTTCTAGAATTTTCCCTTCTTCGTACGGCTCCGTCATGTTACATGCGCCGAGGCTATCCCAAGGCCGGCCTTCGAAATGGGACGGCGAAAACGTCGTCAAGATCACCTCTCGTCGACTACCAGTCACCGCCTTTAACGTCGTTCTTATCGCTTTTCTAAATACCTCGAAAATCCCTATTTCGGTACAATTGCTTGCTTCGCAAGAATGACATCCCACAACCGAACCGGACTCGTAATATACGGCCGGATGCAGAAACCAATGTCCCACGGAGATTACAACCGTATCGATATGTTCTAAATCGTTGCCCCATTTCTCGTCCACGTGGTCTAGATACAATATGTTGTGGTCTAACTTTCCAGATTTCTCCATACCAGCCACAAGAAACGGGGACCAGTAAACCGAGATTGTGACGTTGTGAGATTCGAAACGCCATTTTCTGAATTTGTTATCTTCTCCGTTTCTGTAGATGAGATCGGGACTAGATACAGTAGAGAGCAAACAGATAAGAGACTCGAGCTGATTTCTAGCCATAGAGTCGCCGACAAAAGCTAGACGCTTGTCTCTGATTAGATGAAGAAACCGGTTCGCGTCGAATCTTGGTATATCGCATTGGTTCGGTTTCCATTTCCAGTAAAGATAACCAGAATCAGGTCTGCCATGACGGAAGCAATTCTGACCATCTTTGATTGTTCCACAACTAGAGCCATTGTAGAGTGGACCCATCTCGTCTCTAACCCATTTCCCTTTTGTATAATCGCATAAAGGTTCTTCCTTTATACTATCAAAATTTTCTTGAGTTTCTTCTTCTGCACATCGACACAAAATTCTTAAAACCATCGTACTTGCGTATATACACAATCATATCGAATAACTTCAACTTTACCTTGCGAAGAAGAAGAAGAAGAAGAAGAAGAAGAAGAAGAAGAAGAAGAGTAGCTAGTGATCATAACGTTGGAAGATTCTTGGAGAGAGGTGTCATAAGTGGTGGAAAATGGGTTATTAAAACAGAGTCGAAACAGAGCTATTGGAAGAAATGCTAAGGCTATAAACACAACGATCTTTCTCTGACTCAGACAATTATGTTGCTCTTTCAATCCCATTTTAGGAATATAGAACAATCTCTCTCTTTTTCTTTTGCCTTGTTGTTGTTTTTGATTATCGATATGGTGCTTTTTCCAAGTACATGTCACATCGGTTTTCGGTGGTTGTTCTGTTTTATGTGGAAGAGACGAATGGTTCAGTGGTTTTGGACCATGGGAGGAATATTTTACTCAGAACTTTATTATTATTATTATTATTATTAGTCTATCCATGTCAATGCTGTTGCTATGCTTAATTTTCAATATATTATTTACACATAAATAATATTCGTCCAGTTGTAAATAGGTTTTTGCTACTTTTTGCTTAAGAAAATTCTAAATAATAGTCCACCGCATATCAACTCTAAATAATACTGAGGTTCGTGCTTACATTTCGAGGGCTAAGAAAATTTTCAAAAAACAAATTTTTTAATTGTTTTTTTACTTTTTTATATAAACGCAAATTATCTGGAAAACAATTAAAAATGAAAAAAAAAAACAGTTAGTTTGTGGCTTGTAGTGGAGAAGCAAGTTGTCTTTCTTTTTTCTTCCTTTCAAGCAGCAAGAGTTGTCTTTGCTGAGTGAGTAGTCTAAAATTAAACGGAACTCTGATGGATTTACTCTGACAGTGGTGAATTACGGATTTAACCCTTGATCCGGTGCCTAGATGACATTATTTGCTTGATACTCAATTAAGGGTATACTTGTAAATGTGCATTTCCAATTCCCGTCTATCTTTTACCCTAAATTTTACTTTAAAATAGCATTTTCCAAACATAATTTCATTTTTAATTCTAAAATAAAACAATTAAATGAAAATTTTAAATTTTAAAATTTTAAATAAGATTTTCTCTACTTCATTTTTATTATTTTAGTTTACAATAAAAAATAGAATGATATTGAAATAAAGTATAAAATAGCAATATTTCAAATTTTTGTTATAAATATAGCACTAATTATTTAAATTTCTAAAAATAGTATAAATTTAATATTAAAATAATTAAAAATATCATTTTAATAAAAAAATTTAAATCATAAATTAAAAAAATGAATCTAAATATTATATTTTAGTTTTATATATAATTTATTTGAGGTATATTATTTTTACATAAAAATTTATGCTATTTTAAAATTTTAATTTTAATATGCTAAATTTATAAGATAAATTTAAAAATATGCTATTTTATAGTATTACTCTTGAAATAAAACTTAATTTCAATTTTTAGAATAAAATACATTAGAGATGGTTTATAGTGATAAAACATGTAATCAATTTATAATATGGCAATTATTTAATATGTGAAGACTTTTTAATATGGCAATTTATAAAACTGCTTGAAGACTCTTTAATACATTAGAGAAGAGTCTTCAAACTGTTTTATTAAATTTCAAATATTTATTTGAAGTCTAATCAATCAAACAATTTTTTTCGTTTAGAAAAAGTGAGTAAAATTATCTCATGAGGAAGAAATAACAATTAAATTAATTACAGATAGATAAATTGTTTAGTAAAGTTTGACATTTCTCACAAATTTGGTCAATGCAGTAATAATTCTTAACTGGGACACCTTTTTGTACGGTTTCAGTGATGTGATGGTATAATCAACAAAGAGATGATTTACCAACCAACATGTAATGATTTTTAATCATTTTACTAAACAGTTGAAAATTTTGAAAGAAATAAATAAAAAAAGAGCCTTTAAGATATCCTTAATAATGGAGTTTAAATGGTAAAAGAGAAAGCAATTCAGTTATTTGATTCGCTTAACTACTAATGATAGGTCGAACAATCGTTCATACTTGCAAGTTTGTGTAGTTTTCAATTTTCGTTTATGTATAAAAAATGGATGTATATCAAATCAAAGAGCTTAATTATAAGATAATTAACTCAAACAATTATTTTTCGGTTAAATAATAATATATATGAGTTTTGTTCGTTTGGTCGGTGCAATCAGATGTGGTCAACCCTGCGGTTGGGGATGCGGTAAATGTTATTCGTTTGTTTGATGTCGGCGGTTATGTTTACGGTTGATTACAGATATTTAGTCGCATTACTGTTTTAATTAGCAGTCGAAAAAATTGTAACGTATGACAAAGCTTCTAACTGCTATATCTACTGCATATATCTACGATATTTAAACGAATAATAATTTACTACATGTGCAATAGTAGGAATTTGCATTTTTGGAAAACTTTTTTTTATCCATCCATTTATATTTATTCATTCGAACCAAATTGGAAAACGAACATGACCATGATAAAAAAAAACATTATAAATGTGTAGAAGGCATGTGCAAGATGGACAGAAAATAACGTGTACATTAACATTGTTGTTTGCAATGAGTGGTTTCGACTTGTTGTCTTCATCTCCGTTAACTTCGGTCCATTCCATTTTTCCATGTGCCCTCCTCTTTCCGATCATTCAAATTTAGCCAATCTATAATCATTTTAATTTGTCTAATAAAATTATGATATTACGACCCCATTAACTTACACTAATGCATAATCGTGATGTAGACTAAAGATTTAGAAAACCAAATTTCACGATATGAATTTTTTTAAGTAATGAGAGGAAATCAGAATATTTCAATTAGTGAGAGATTTATCATTCAAAAAAGTTTAATAATAGTTTTTCGGGCAAATAACTAATTTACCACTAAATATAGATTTAGTGACTAAATTATCATCCCTAATATAAAATCTTAGAAATAGCATTTTTTAAATGTAAAATGACAAAAATAACCTCAGTTAATTTTAACCTAAAACTGTTTTTTAATTTTAGAAACACGCCGCCGTCTCCACCAGTTTTCTCCCTTCCGACGAAATCTCCCGTCAAAATCTCCCTTTCTCTTCGTCAACATCCAGCTCCATTACACCTTCACATTCTTCCTCATCGACGATTCTCGTCGTCTCCTCCGCCGAAATCGACATTCGTCGTCTTCACAGAGGTAAAAATCTCCTTCGACTTTTGTTGTAGATAAGCTTGGATCTGTTTGGATCTGGAATTAGGTTGAGATTGTTTGTTCTCTTCTAAACCTAGTTTATTCATGTTTATTCATGTTTGTATTTGGTTTTCTGACTGTGTATTGCGCATTTCGTGTTGGAAAATTCCTCTTTGTCAATTAAATTCCAATGCGAGTGCTTTGTCCACTAGATGTTTGTTGTAATTCCTAAATGAGTTCATCTGTTCATTAATCTATGAGATTGTGGAACTTGTGGACTTTTTTCATTTGAATTCGTGATTTTTGGAGGATCAGCTCTAGTGATTGTATATGGATTTTGGGTTACTGTTTACAGTGGAGGAATAGTAGAAACTAGAGGTTTTTACTTCATTTTTTCTTGTTTCATAAACGGTTACTAATGCTGACTTTGGAGTTTAGTTATTTACTTCTTCCTTGCGTCAAGCAATATGAGAAATAAAGTGATCCATGACCAAAATGAAGAGTGGCCCAGTTGATTTTCGTTCATTTCCATATCATTTTATATATAATTTAATTCTAGCAATCCATATTTCAAAGCCACACTTAGTAGTTCCTTAATTCATAAATAGAAATTTTCTTGAGCCAAATAAATACTTTCAATCAAGCATCAATTCACATAAGTTATGATACATGTGATAGGGGAAAACAATGTACCTGTAAACTGGACTAAATACCACTTAGTGGCACCTGATCGAGCTCGGTTTCTAGCTCCACCTGATTTTCATTTGGGCATCATACCAACGCCATCCTTAGATCTTGAACCCGTGCATTCAGCTTCTGAATATTCTTTTCTTGTAAGAGAATTTTCTACAACAAATAGAAACTCGTATATGATGCATATCCTTTGCCATTCAAATGGCTTAGTAAAGTTAACGAAGAGATCTTTAATGTCACGTAACTATTCTTGATCTGCTTTTCTTTCTGGGGAATCATCACTTGGAGGTTTCAAGATTGGGAAACTAGCCTTTACTGCTTTCAAGATTAAGGTTTAGTTTCACCAGAATCTAACATTGTTAGGTATGATACAATCACCCACTAGAGTTTTTCAGTTTAGTATTGCTTGCAAGATGCAAGATTATCCTCACGGTTAATATTAAGGCCACTTCTTAAAAACTTTTAAGTTTATTCTGTACTTTTAAGTGATTGTGATTGTGATTGTGATTTCTGGAAAGTTTGTAAACACTGTTGGTAGATGTTATTTTTGTTTCATCTTTTGGTAGATGAGTTTTTAATGTATGAATGTTGCTTCTCTCGATTTGCAGATCATCTCTACCAGCTATCAGAAAATCAGTATCACCACTTTCTCTCCAGCTGCTATTGTAAGTTTCACTTCCAATCAATGTATGAAATTTTTACAAAGAGAAAAATAAAATAGAATTGCTATTAAATGAAATTTAATACAAATGAAATAAAATTGATATTAAAAGAGAAATAATCATACTTTAGTTGTCAATTTTCATATATAAACAGTAAAAGAACCGTTTCCTAAAACTTAGAAAAGCTTCTTAAATTTAAGAAGATTTCTTTGAAAAATTTGGAAAAGAATATAACAGATTTAGGAAAGAATGCATAAATCGGCAGAAGACAATATATATACCATTGTAAGAAAAGATATAAATGCAATGATACCTGTTGTTTTTCATGTGAAAAAGATGGAGTGACACAAGAATCACCATTTAAAGTTTTCACTACTTCTATAAATCGAGTGTTTTTCACTTGACAAATCTCTGAATTGCATACAATATTCGATTGAATGTTGTTTCCAACATTTTCAACAGCAACGATATCACTGTTTTCTATGGCCTAAAACAAATTTTTAAAAGTATTAATGCAACTATAAAAAAATATGATCTCTTTAAAAATTGAACTATTTATACAAATCTCTTTGAAATAAATATGAAAAATATGTTACCCATTGTTTTTCACACAAAATTGTTGGATCAACACATGAATCACCATCTAGATTTTGCAACATTTGTGTGCATTGATTGTTTTCCACATTACAATTTGCTTCATCATTTACGGACTCAAGAGAAATGATGTTGCATTTGTCACTCACCTAAAACAGAGAGGAATTAAATTACAAGCAAAAGTGTGGAAATTAAACTTTAACACAATACAAGTTTTTGTACTGTAACATTTAGGAAGGTTTTTTCAATTTTTAGAAAACTTTTTTAACAATTTAGGAAGTTATGCATGAATCGTTTCATTATCGAAAGAAAATATATAAAAAATGAGTTGCAATTTTACGCACCGTTACATAGAGACGAATGAGTTCAACATCTTATTTTAGCTTATTTATGAAAGTGTGTAGTTGACGATCGTTGCGCAAATACACGGGTGGAGCATCATTTATCATCACCTTTGTGCTTAGTGAAAGTGCATAGCTGAGGGTAATTGCCTTATTTTTTACAGAGCGATCAACTACAAAATCTTCCGAAACCATCTCTAGTAAAGCAGGGGTTTCGGCCAATTCATACATGAACTTCGACCCGTGGTTACGATTCGATAACGAACTTTGTTGCTGTGCACTTTCATACATTAACTTAGTGTTTGACTCCATAACATGCATTGACTGGATTAATTAGTATTAAACATACATTAGCGATAAACGACGTTTAATTCACCGTTAATCCTAGCTGACTAGGATGACACGTCAGCCACGACAACATCTTAATAAACACGCAAAACGTCGACGTTTTGATAAGTGGGAGATACCTTTAATTATTTTCCTCTTCCCCTTCTTCCCCGAGCTCCTTCTTCCTCTTTGCAAAATTAGGGTTTGCAGAGCAGAGGCTTCCTCTTCTCTTCTTCTCCAAACCCTTTATTGCTTCAAGATAGGAAGCATGTCTTCTCTTGATGATTTAGGAAGCTTCAAGACTTGACCCAATTCAAATATTGATAAATGCTTTGAAACTTCAACGGCAACTGGATTACACAGTCATATCAAATTCATCATCTCTACAAATTCAGTAAAAGCAACAGAATCAGTGATTTTTCAAACTGGAAAAGCTACAGATTTAAAGAGAACAAAGCTAGTTGATGTATACCTTCGCTTCCTCTAGAACCTTATATGCGTCAAGTGTCACTTCAGTCAGATAAAACCCTGGAAACAAATTCTGTAACCATTGCAGAGCACAAAGAAAGAGGAGCAAGTCAGATTAATATTTAAAAATCGAGTAAATTTATCATCGAATCGCAAATCCAATACTTACATCTAATTTCTTCTGAATTGTCCTTGGCCGCTTTTTTGGCCGGCGCGATGATCGGCGACCTAACAACGACATGAAATCCTCATCTATTTCCTTCTTCGAGAGCTTCAGGGAGAACTTCGGCCGCATCATCTCCTTCTTCGTCTCTGCAACATCGGCCGCAACATCGACCCAAAAGACATGCTTCCTATCTTTGATCATATAAGCCTTCCCGATAGCACCCACAAGGTACTCGGTGTAAGGAAGGTGAGCTAAATCAGCAAGGCTCACGAAATCTCCAGCCAAGTATTCATTATTTGAAAGTTGTGCTTCATACACGTCAAGCACTTCTCCAAGCTTCTCTTCGCTCTCCTTTATGATTTTCTCATCAGCAGGAAACCCCATGAGTGGTGCAAAGACAATGTTGAGTGTTAGAGCAAGTAGTGGTGGGTGGCAAATTTAAATAATTTATTTAAACATCTATTATCTGACTAAGCAAATTTTTAACGGTTTGACTAACACCGTCAAGTCAATGCATGTTACGGGATAAAACACTAAGTTCATGTATGAAAGTGCACAGCAACAAAGTTCATTAGCGAATTGTAACCACGGGTCAAAGTTCATGTATGAATTGGCGGAAACCCCTAGTAAAGCATCATATTTAACATCTTCATCTACTTCAAAAACAGAGGCTCCTTTTTCCATTTCAACTAGAAATTCTCATTTGATCATTTTATTTAATTTCCACTCTCCACAAACACAATAAATCCCTACCATATTTTCCTAAAAAAATGCAAATAAAAGCATCAAGTAAAAGAAAATTCACATACATAACTTGGACAATGAATATTTAGATGAAAGAAAGTGCTTCAGACAGGCCATACAGTGGCAGAACACAAAAATAAAAACTACTTATAATTTTCAGATGTATGAGAGTGAAATAGGTGGCTTCTCTGCTAGGCTTTTGTAACCTGAGTTACAGTAAGTTCTTTTGATTATCTGCTAGGCTCCTCTTCTCAGAGAATCGGCTTGCTGTGTCTTAGATCTGTCTAGAAGATGCTGGATAATTATTATTCTTTCTATGAGAGTGAAAGAGAAAACATGAATTTATGTTGTTGTAATTATTTATTTTGCCTAACTGCTCATTTCTGTGCACGGACCTAGTTCATAGTGGAGGAGTGCATGGAGGGCACTATTACGCTTTCAGTAGGTATGTATCATTCTATTATCTCTAACTGTCTACCTCTTTTATTGCTAAAACAAGCTTTGTATTTTGTAATCCTTGAAGAAGTTTTATTGAAAACTAGTTTGCTCATCATCTAGACTAGCAAGGTGTAAACCATGTATGTTATTGAATTTCTCTAGACTTTTCTAACCACCTCTTTAAATTTGTATATCATAATATTAGTTTTAGATTTGAGTTCAGTGTATAACTACGAACTAGTTATATTAATTTCAGGCTTGAATTCACTGTATTAATAGAAATAAGCATGTACACAAACACAGATATCAGAAGATTAAAGAAGAGAAGATTAAAGAACAGAATCTCGTGTGGCAAATCTCGCCGGAAAACGAAGAGAACATACCTCTGCAAATCTTGCCAGAAAAGAAATCGCAATATGCGATTTTTAAGGTGCGGCCTCCGACAGAGATCGCGCCGGTATAACCGTTACTTTCCGGAGAGCGCGATCTTCTTATTGTAAATGTCGCCGGAGTAACACTACAAGAAAACTGCCTATTTGCGACTGTAATTTGCGACTACATACGTGGTCGCAATTTTTGCGACGACATTTGCCACGGTTTAGCGACTAATTTGCGACCACGGCGAAGTAGTCGCAAATTGGTCACAAAAATGTGACCATTAAGTGTGGTCGCAAATCAGTCGCAATATGCAACCAATTAGCGACTGAAATGCGACTGCCATGAGACTGACCCAGGTAGTCGCTAATCAGTCGCAAATTTGCGACTGATTAGCGACTACATATGGAAAATCAGGTGGTAGTCGCTTATTGGTCGCTAAAAATGCGACCAATAAGCGACTACGATATGTAGTGGCTCTGAAGTCACAAAGTGGTGGCAAAGTGCCAACATAAAAAATATGTGTGTGTTAGGTATACCGACATTTAAGCGACTACATAAATGTAGTCGCAAAGTAGTGGCAAATCAGTGGCAAAGTTGTGGCAAAGTAGTAGCAAAATGTTATATATATGCACCATCCCATTCTCTCATTTGTGAAATCAAAGGTAAAAATTTATGTAAAACATGTGGGGAAATTATAACAATTCGAGAGATTGGATGTACAGAAGAATTGATAATGAAACAAGAAATATCTCGGCAGAATTTGCACAAGGTATGGAGAAGTTCATGAATTTTGTAAGTAGTCAACCTATAGCTCAAAGTAGTGGAGATAAGTTTTTCTGTCCTTGTATTAATTGCAAAAATGATAAATTTATTCCGGGACGAAAAATATGGAGTCATCTATATAGTCGAGGGTTTATGCCAAATTATTATATTTGGTATAAACATGGAGAAGAGCTGAATGTTCAGTTAGGGACGAGTACTAGTCGGGGTGATGTACAAAGAAATCAGGGACGTGATTGTAGCAGTGATGAAACAGTTGGTATATCCGGAAATAGATATGTTGAAATGGTGATGGATGCATTTCGTGAGACAACGACTGATGATCATCATTAGTACTATAATGAGAACGAAGAAAATTATAATTATAATTATGAAGAAGAACGGCCTAATGAAGAAGCAGAAAAGTTTTACAACATGTTAGAAGCTGCGAAAAATCCATTGTATGATGGTTGTCATGAAGGACACTCATAGTTATCTTTAGCGGCTCGGTTTATGAACATCAAGTCTGATTTTAATTTACCAGAAAAATGTATGGATTCTTGGGTGGAGCTATTTACAGAATATTTATCCAAGGAGAATCAGGAGACGGGTTCATATTATAAAACCGAAAAATTGATGCGAAATTTAGGCCTCCCGTTTTATACAATTGACGTGTGTGTTAAAAATTGTATGACATTTTGGAAAGAAGATGAGAAATGGGAAAAATGCAAATTTTGCGATTCCCCCAGGTATAAGCCAAGCAAGGGCAGGACGAGAATACCTTTCAGTCGTATGTGGTATTTACCTATAGGTGATAGACTTAAAAGAATGTATCAAAGCGAGAAAACCGCAGAAACAATGAGGTGGCATGCAGAGCATGAAGCAGAAGACGGAGAAATGAGTCATCCATCTGATGCTACAGAGTGGAAATTTTTTTTAATATTTACATCCTAGATTTGCTGCTGAATCTCGAAATGTTTATATTGGCTTATGTACTGATGGGTTCAACCTATTTGGGATGTTTCGTAATCATTCATTATGGCCGGTGATTATCACTCCATATAATTTGCCACCGGAGATATGTATGAAGAAAGAGTATTTGTTTCTAACTATTTTGAATTCGGGGCCAAATCATCTGCGTGCTAGTCTAGACATATTCCTACGACCTTTGATTGATGAGTTGAAAGAGTTATGGTCGACGGGAGTTGATGCATACGATGTATCGCTGAACCAAAATTTCAATCTAAAAGCTGTGTTACTTTGGACGATAAGCGACTTTCCCGCTTATGGAATGTTGTCAGGATGGACAACGCATGGAAGGCTGGCCTGTCCAATTTGTATGGATGATACGAAGGCATTTCAATTACCAAATGGGAGAAAGACGTGTTGGTTTGATTGTCATCGAAGGTTTCTTCCTAATGGTCACCCGTTACGGAAAAATAAAACAAATTTTTTAAAAGGGAAACACGCTTTGAATGACTGTCCTCCACAATCATTGACAGGTGAACAAGTTTTGTACGAGCGAATAAAAACTGTCAATCCTTTAAGAACATCTGAGTGCGGCTGAAACGGTCATGAAAGTAAAGAAGAAGGTTACGGCAGCTGACATAATTGGCACAAAGAAAGTTTATTTTGGGAGTTGCCGTACTGGACGGATCTTAACCTTCGACATAATCTTGATGTGATGCATATAGAGAAGAATTTCTTCGATAACATCATTAATACTGTTATGAATGTGAAAGAAAAATCAAAAGATACAGTTAAGTCAAGGTTGGATATTGCAAAGTTTTGCTCTCGAAAAGAGTTGCACGTGGATAGTCGGGGTAATGCTCCATTCTCTATATTTCGATTGACCCAAAAAGCGAAAGAACGGTTATTGGAATGTATAAAAAATGATGTCAAATTTCTGGGCGGCTATGCGGCAGATTTAGCAAATTGTGTGGATATGGATGGACTAAAGTGCTCGGGCATGAAAAGTCATGACTGCCATGTTTTTATGGAAAGACTTCTCCCTTTTATATTTGCAGAACTTTTACCACGGAACGTTCATCTAGCATTATCAGGTAAATATAATAATAACTATATTTTTAATTAGAAATACGTAAATTAATAATAATTTCCTGAACTAATTAATTATTGATGGTAATTAATATATATATATATATATATATATATAGGGATTGGAGGATTTTTCCGTGATTTATGCTCCAGATCATTACAACAAAACCGTGTCCAAATTCTGAAGAAAAATATAGTCATAATTTTGTGCAATTTGGAAAAGATCTTTCCGCCTTCATTTTTCGACATCATGGAGCATCTTCCTGTACATCTACCATACGAAGCTGAACTTGGTGGACCTGTGCAATATAGGTGGATGTATCCATTTGAAAGATTTTTTAAAAAACTTAAAAGTAAGGCGAAGAACAAACGATATGTTGCAGGGTCGATTGTTGAATCATATGTGAATGATGAGATATCTTACTTCTCAGAACATTATTTTGCTGAACACATACGCACGAAAAACAGGTAACCTAAATTAATTGTTATGTTTATGAATTAATTATTTTATTATATATATATATATATATATATATATGAATGTAAGTAATATAATATATATATATATATAAACATGTACAGGTCTACAAGATTCGATGAAGGTGATGTGCCTGTATATCCAGATCCTGAAGTACCGGATATATTTACGCACATGGGTCGTCCAAGTGGTAAATGTAAACAAATATGGCTCCCCGAAAAAGAATATAAATATGCACATGCATATGTATTACGGAATTGTGAATATTTTCGGCCACTAGAGAGGTATATGAAAACATTTAATTACATTTATTACATTTTATTTCATTGTATTAAGAAATATATAATAATTTTCAATATTTACTCTTGTAGCATGTTTGAAGATCATATTCGATGTACGTATCCATATCTTTCGGAAGATGACATTTCATCTAAAAGAGAGGAAGAGTTCCACATATGGGTTAGGGATTATGTATGTTTAATTAAATATTTGACATATATATATATATATTATATTTTATTTATTAATTTGGAAATACTAATTAAGTTTAATTTTTGATATATGATCAAAGGTCAATTCATGCAGTTCTACAGATTCACGTGTCTTTCCTATATGGGCTCAAGAATTAGTTCAAGGTCCGATGAATAAAGCATCCATTTTGCCGATGTATTTTACAAGAGGTTATATGTTCCACACGAAGAAACATGTAACTACGGTATTTGTGTGAAGGGGGACAATTACTCAGATGCATCTGATGAAGCTGATTTCTACAGTATTTTAACAGATATCATTCAACTTGAGTATATCGGACTCCTAAATTTGAAGATCACGCTTTTTAAATGTGAATGGTACGATCCTACGCCCTCGAGAGGTACTCGGAAGTCGGAAAATGGTGTCGTTGATGTCTTATCATCGAGGAAATACTACAAATACGAACCATTTATTCTCGGTACGTACGTATTCGGTAATAATTTACTATATATTTTTTCTTACAAATTTATACTAATTTATATTTCAATACTTACGATGTATCAGCATCTCAAGCAGAACAAGTTTGTTATATTCCCTATCTACACACTAAATCATCATCAAAACAAACATGGCTCAATGTTTTGAAAGTTAATCCAAGATCTAACATTTTGGGGAAATACAAAAACAAAGACGAGATTGGCCTTTTGCAACAAGAAAATGATGAAGACGTAATGCTTGTTCAAGAGATAGAGGTAGATCGGTTGGTCGATAGAATTAACCATACGGAAGAAATTGATTTCGATGTCGGAGATGCGGAACTAGAAGATGAATTTCAATATATTATTTCATCTTCAGATGATGACGAGAACGAAAAAATGTAATAAATATAGTTATGCTATGTATTTTGTACATATAATTTTCATATAATTTAATGTATTAGCAATAACCATATAAATATAGATTTTTTAAGTAATTGAGACTGATTTGCCACCACTTTGCAACTGCATTGGCAATGTGGTGGCATTTCAGTCACAAAAATTAAATGTGGTCGCAAATCAGTCGCAAATTTGCGACTGATTTGCGACCATATTCTAAAAATTTGATGTGAAGTCGCAAATCAGTCGCAAATTTACGACTGATTTGCGATCACATATGGTAAATTTATATTTCCCCTAAGTATTTTCCACATTTAAAACTTGTATTTATATACTAATGAGCCTACTAACATTATAAGTGAAAACATATATTAAAAACCATATTTATAATGATTTCATATTTAGATAACATTTGGAATGTATATAAGAAGTATAAGGTAAAGTGTTTTAGGTAAGTTATTTGAAAATTTGGGAAATGTTATTGTTTTAATAGTAATTGAAATTACTATTAAAACAATAACATTTCCCAAATTTTCAAATAACTTACCTAAAACACTTAACAGATTTACTTTTGCCAGTGATTTTTATAAGTTATAAAAATTTTAATTACTATTAAAACAATAACATTTCCCAAATTTTCAAATAACTTACCTAAAACACTTAACAAATTTACTTTTGCCACTGATTTGCGACCACGTTTGTGGTCGCAAAAAAAACTATAAATACACGAAGGTTTTCCCTCATTTTTCACAAATCTCTCAAAACTTCATAATCAAAATCTCTCTAAACACTTTCTAAACACTTTCTAAAAACACTCTCTAAAAATGGCAAGTAGTGGTAGGTCGTTAAGAGGTCGTGGAAGACGATCTTTCGGATCGTCTTCCACCCGAGGAATTAACCTCTTCGGCCTCCTCGAACCCTTCACCATCCGCTAATAGAACGGCATCCCGCCTACCTCCCCAATATACTTTTATCCCTCACTCCGTTCCTGAAACCCAAACACCTCCACGGTTTCAGGAATCGGATGAACATGAGGAGGAACAAATTCCCGACTGCGAAACGGGAACGGATGAACAAACTATCACTCTTGATAGTTTGTTACAAACTCCGGGGCGCGAGCAGTATTTGACTGTGCTGTCTCCAGAAGCGGCAGGTTTGACCGCGATAACGGGGCTATTACTCGTCAAATTGCAAAAATTTTGAAAAATAAATTTGACGGTCCGTACTACAGTTGGACCGTCGTACCTCCTAGGAGGCAGGAAAAATATTTCATAGAGTTTGCGGTAAGTTTTGTTTTTTAAATTGTACATATTTTATAATATTTAAATAATATATATTAATATTTTCTAATTTAATTTCAAGCAATCGTACACCTGGGATCCTCTGATCACCCCGGTGGTACGAAAAGAGTTCGAGACCGTCTGCGTAAGGCGGATGAAAGGGATGGTGAGCATGGTTCATACAATCGGAAAACGTCCCCGATGGATTTCCCCAAGTCTGTATAAAATTATGACAGACTATTGGAGAACAGAAACATCTACCGAGATGAGTACAAAATCCTCTCGTAACCGCAACTCCGCTCGGGATGGTCTTGGCCCGTAGAAATATTTATCGGGCCAAAAATACTATATTCAGGTCCAGCAGGAAATGGTAAGTCAAAATTTTTTTTATTTAATTAACATTTTTGGTAGCAATTAAATAATATTTCAATATCTGTGAAGGAACATAATTTGGGACGACCAGTCTCAATAGGTGAGGTCTTTATAAAGACTCACACAAGACCAGATGGTTCGTATGTAGATTTGAAAACAAAACAAATATGTGAAGCATACAAACGAAACATCCAAGAGAAGATGGCGATCGTGGAGGTCGATCCAACAGAAATATCTGATGGAACCTCCCGTCCAATTGAGCTGACTCAAGCACAGAAGAATGAAATCTTCCTTCAGGTAAAAAAAAATTTTCAAAGTTTTTTCTTTTAACATATTTTGTAATTAATTAAATAATTAAATTTATTATTTAAATTATGTTGTTGTTATTTTGTAGTCATTTGTTCCGGATGAACGAGGCTGTCTTTATGGACTCGGTAGCCTCAACCGCGTACAGTCTACGGGTAGACGTACTGGAGTACAAACCCATTCATCCGAGTACGTAATATTTCAAGAACAAAACGCGTTGATTAAAGCATAAAACGCGCAGATTATGGAAAGAAATGAGAAGATTGAAGAGTTGAACAGAGAAAATCAAAAGAAGATCTCGAGCTTGGAGATGCTCCTCGGATATATCCAACGGACGGATCCCGCATTCGCCTCCTATATGCGGGATAACGATTGCACAGGGGAACCATCGACGGCTCCGCCCACCACCCCATTTTCGCCATCAGATTTCCAATTTCCGCCACCTGAGAATTAGATTTCTTTTTCATGTATTAAATAATTTTCAATAATAAATTTTATAATTTTAAATTTGTATATCTTTTTATTCAATATTTTATATTAATTAGTTCACATATTTTTCATTTAATATTATAATATTTTTAATTCATTAATAAAAATTAGTAATAAATTAAATAATATGAATTTTAAACCAATTATAAGCTTATATTAATATTTAATATTAAAAAATAATAATATAAATTATTTTATTAATATTTCTAATTAAAAATATTAATATTATTATTGAAATTAATTTCCAAAATTATTATTCAAATTTAAATTTACAAATATTATTTTACATTTTTTTAAAATAATTTAAATATTTCGAAATTAAATTTAAATAATTAATATTATATTTTTTTTCCAAAATATACGAAATTATTTCAATAATAATAAAAAATATAATAGATTTTTTAAATCTAATTACGGTGTAGTCGCAATTTAGTCCTAAATCAATCGCAATTTTTGCCACCGATTTGCGATTCCTTCATACATGTAGTCGCAAATCAGTCACAAAAAATTGCGACTGATTTGCGACTGCGATTCTCCTGTAGTCGCAATTTTTTGTGACTGATTTGCGACTGCGAGTGTGCAGTCACAAAACAGTCACAAAAAATTGTGACTGATATGCGACTACGAGAGTTGTGCAGTCGCAAATCAGTCGCAAAAAATTGTGACTGATTTGCGACCGCGGTTCTCCTGTAGTCGCAAATCAGTCACAAAAAAATGTGACTGATTTGCAACTGCGGTTCTCCCGTAGTCGCAAATCAGTCACAAAATTTTGTGACTGTTTTGCGACTACATATTTAGCAACCACAAACGTAGTCGCAAAACAGTAGCAAAATTTGTTACAGAAATTCTGTGGCAAATTAGTCGCAAAAATAGTCACCACCTTGTGGTCGTAAATTAGTCGCAAAAGAACCACTATTTCCGTGGTCGCAAATCAGTCGCAAATGTGCGACTACTTTTTTTGCGACTAGTATTTTGCGAGCATTTCACGTGGTCGCAAAGTAGTCGCAAAATACAGTTTTGCGACCACTTTGCAACCACAACCGTGGTCGCAAATCGCATGTTTTCTTGTAGTGTAACTGCAAATGTCGCAGGAGTTACTGCAAATGTCGCGATTTGAAGAAGTTGACTAAACCCAGAGAAAAAGCGCCGGCTCCTGTGACGAAGAAGAAATTTTTATGTGAGGATAATAAAGTTATTTGTTCATGGATGAAATGTTAGATTTGTGATTATTTGGTCGAAGTGCTATTTTTGTCACCAAAAGTTGATTTGATGCTATTAAAAGGTATTTCTGTTAATTAAATAGTTTATTGGTTTTTATTTTTTTAGAAATCATAAATATAATTGTTTATATATCAACTTATGTCTACATTTAAAATAATATATTTATATTGTTAAACTATAAAATTACATTAAAATATTTATTTTATATAATGTATATTTCACCAATGGAATGAAAATTTTGATGAGGTTTTCAAAATAAAATATACTAAAAGTCTTGGTATTGATGATGGACTAATATCTCACCAATGAAAGTGTTAGCTCATCACTTTCACATCTCACTTTTGACAAAGTAAAATTATTTGTTTAATTATCGAAGCTGGACTTCACTTTACTTTCCTATTTATATATACCATAAATATCTTTTAACATAATTAAAATATTATCAAAACATAACATCCTGTAAAAATAAGAATAATATTTTAAAATAACATTTTTTAAGTTTTGTTTTAAATTTATCATTGTAAATTTAAAATTATAAAAATAACATAAATTATTTTATAAAAATACATATTTACCATATATAAATTATTAATACAATTAAAATATTATATTTAGGTTTTTTTTATAATTAGGTTTAATTTTTTCTTAATAAAAAAAGTTTTTAAAGTATTTTAATATTAAATTTATGATATTTTACAAATTTAAACTAATAGTCATATATTTGGAACAAAAATTTAAACGAATGCTATGTTTTCATTTGCCTTAAAAATAATACACATATTATATATCATGTTTTTCTTTAAAAAAAATAATAATATATGTAAAACTCAAAAGTAATGTGGCCAAAAATTTACATTACAATACAACTTTATATACTCGATATCTAGAAAAACACAATATCACAATGGATAGCTCAAATATAACAAAATCAAGAGAGGTTTATATGGGCCTATATATCTGTCTAATAAAGCCCAATTGTGGTTGCAAATTGTGACGTGAAGTTGAAGAATTTTCCAAACAGTTTAGTTTATCAAATCATGATTTAGAAACTAGATCGGCAGGCACGCGGGCAGGTTATCGCCACCATGAATCAAGAAAATGGTTATGTTGTTTGTCATTGTTTTTGTAGCTGCGATTACAGAAAATGATTGTTCGTTTAACAGTCTCATGCAGCACACATAACGGTCAAACATTGTGTATTGTGTTGCAATTTTGTCGACCACTGATTAAAATAGTGGTATGATTAAAAATCTACGATCAACCGTAACTTCAACTACTAACGATAGACAAACATATAACATATATCGCAGTTGTATTCATAGTATTAACTGCAATCATAGCTGTTTGTAGCGACGAAACGAATAAACCTAATGCAAAGGTTGCCGTAATCGATCCGCTAAGTCATGGTATACGACTATCAAAGTTTTTACTTTTTCATTGATCACATATTATGTTTTAGATTTATGGTTTTACATTGCAAATTTAATTTTTCTTTTGTTACACTGAAACTGGAAGTTGTAATGGATTGATGCCTCGAACTAACTAAGACTTAGGATAATGAATCTTGTAGATCAAGAATTCAAAAAGACTTTGATCTGCAAAATGTACAAGTCCATAAACTTTACAAATGGGTCTTGAGCCTTTTCCCAAGTCGTAGCATAATCAAAAACAATACCCATAATTTAATATTATTTAGCCTGGTGAATAGCGAAATGAATCATACCATTTGGGAATGAATTATTGATATATGGCTCCCATACAAAGTCACATTGACAAGCTTCTTTAATGTACTAAAAGAGAGTTACATTTCTTTTTGTCTTTCTTTACCAAAACCAGCTTTCTACTAGAGTTTCTTTATCACTTATAGTCAATGTGCTCATTTACTTTTCTTTTATGCTCATCTCCTTTCTTTTACATTCATCCTTTTTTCCCCTTAAAATACTCTTTAGATTTAATCAGAAAGAATCAAAACTATATTTTTATTTTTTTTCTTCTTAATAATATTATGAGAATATAACTAACTAGCTATTTCATTTCTCTCACACACGTGTGTTTATATATAGTGTCCTTGTAACAACATGAATAGGTGGGATTAGGAAAAGAGTGGTTGATGATGAAATAAAGGACTCGAGTAAGAAGGAAGTGTCAATGTCCACTATACAAGTTATATAAGGTGGTAATGGTGAAATGAAAATGTAAAGAAGGAAAAGTGAGCAAATCTTGGTTTGTGACCATAAATAACAAAAAGCAAACCAACAAATGTATTTAAAGTAACACACAATGTGAGACGCTCCCTCGAGAAACTAAGTATCACTCACTCTCTCACGCCCTACGGGTCGGCCCATGCCACCATTTTGTTCTCTTTCTTTTTTTAATATTCCTTCACTAAATCATCTTATCAACTTTATATATATCTTTCTACTTTTCAAGCATCCAAAGTTTGATTATTTTTTAATGAATATCTTGTATCTTTTTTTCTCTACAAAACTTTAAAGGCAAAGAATCCATGTGCAACCTTTGTTGTTATATTCCATCGAATTTCTTTTTCTTTTGTTTCGCTTTAAGAATAAATATTTAAAATATATTAAATGATTTCTCCATTACATAATTAATTAGTACTCGGACATAGGTTTGATATAAATTGATTGGATGTAGTAATAAAATGTAGAGTATAATGAAGAATATAGTGATGAAAATGGGTAGATATTGATAAAGTAGATTGCATATATATAGATAATATGCCTATGGTAATATAAAATTACAAAAGTAAATGTATAGTTATGTATATTTATTCTATGTATTCTTATTTTTATATTATGTTTATAATATAAATTCTATATTTATATTTGAAACTATTTAGAAGAATAAAATAGTGGTAAATGTTAATTTCCGAACTATGATATAAATAGCTTTTGATATTAAATAATTATTAAAATTTAATTTATTTAATATCCTATAATTTAATGCTCCACGTGAGAGCATTTTGAGAAATGAGCATTAGCAATTTCCAAATGCGCTTATGTATTTTATCAACAAAATTTTGTTTTTTTTTTAAAATAAAATTTCTTCTAATTAAAACCCTATTTATGTTCATACCTAACATGCACAAAATCGGATTTGAAACCAAACGAAACAAATCTAGATTTACGGTTATAAATAGTGATATAAAATATTGATTTTTATTTTGAAAATATTTATGATAAATAAAAATTAATTCAAATTTTATTACTGTTTTTTCTCATTTACATTTTGATTAAACTCAGAGTCGATCCATTTTAATGTTAATAAATCTATCCATTTTTAAAAAATTAAATGAAGGCAAATCCTGTCCAATATATAATTTCATCTTGTGTCTCAATTTTTCCTAATCAGAATTATTTGCCGTTGACCATTTTCTACAAGAAAAATGAATAATCTGTTTGATAAATAAAAATTAATCGCTGGTGAAAGAGATAATGGGGTCTAGATATTTATGTAGATAATTCACATGGAATTGCAATTAATGGTGAACACGTGTACCAAATTAGAAAAAGACAAGAATGAATTAAAAGATACATGTCTTTATAATACCCTCATATATAAGCTTCGTTCTCTTCTGTGTCCACATGTCTTAATCAAAACCCGAAAGAGGATTTTAAAATGTTAATAACCAATAATGAAGGTAATCCTACAACAACATAGTTGATCTCTCTCTCGTGTTTCGATTAAATGACAGTTCCTGAAGTTTCTATTCTTCGACATGTAATTTTGTATTTTGTAATAGTTGTCTTGTTCGTATTTATTTAGAAGTGAATATGGTTTATCCTCACCTTGTCATGTCATATTGAGGCTTTTACACCATACCAGTTAGATATATTCATATATCGTGAAATTTGACAAATCATGGCAACTTTTTCGAAAAGAGAATAAATACATATTAGTAGGGGAGTAAAAGTAGTAACACAAATCGTTACGTACAATTGAGTAGAATAATATCAAAAGCTGGTAACATAGTGCATGCTAAATAATTATAGAAGGTATTATATATATAATAGCAGCATGTCATAATGATGCGAATATGAGTAAATTGAAGAATGGGAGAAATGATATATAAAAACTAAAATAATAAAGAAATAGACGACAAAAAAGATATAAAGAAATAGACGACAAAAAAAAAATATAAAGAAATAGAGGAGGAGCGTCATGAGCATATAGAAAGTAGATTACGTTATTAAATCCGATAGCGAAGTGAGGAAGTGATGAAATTAATGTAAAGCTTATGAGACGCGTGATTTATTCATTGTTGATGAAACTAATTAGTATTTTTATTAACTAAACTAATTAATAATTAAAAGGATGGAGACATTTTCCCAACGTGGGGTTCACTTCTGTCCGAACAAACTCAATCTAACTTACTTATAAGGTTTAAACACACTTTTAAAATTTCTGAATATATTTATATGCTTAAAAAACTCTGATTTGATAATGTTTTGGTCAGGACCAAAACCTGCATATATAGACATATAGACAGATGCACAAAAGTATGTGGCTAATGTTTGAGGGGTTCGAGAGAGAAAATGGTGTTGCTGCGTTATGGTTTCGTGGTGAGACCACTTTCTCTCTGACATAGAGACAGATCAACATCACATGTATGCTACTGCTCCTATTAATTGTTCATCTATATTAATAAGACCACGAGAGAAACAAATCTTTTGACTCCCTTTTTTACTTCTATTTTATTAGATCAATAAAAAAATTTACTTGTATGTGTTAAAGAAAGAGAAGCCAAAGCTCACATTGTTTAACATCAAATATATACCTTTTCTTTTCCTCTTAAATTTAATTAAAATCAAATATATTTTTTGTCTTCATACGTTCGTCGTTTAATAAAACATGTAGTCAATCAGTAGGTTCACATGGCTTTGTGCTCCCACAAGCCATACCAATACATCCAATCTCATGTATCATCTCTCTCTCTCACGTCCTCTACACTAATCAACCATTTCTGCAAACATTATTTATATAAAATTATAGCATTTTTTGCTAAAGAAACGTTATTATATACACACGTGACACCCTTACACGTATGTATACGTACTCATTCAGAGCCCACGTTACATGTAATGTGTAATCGTAAATCATAACACAAAAACTTCCCCGCCAAAAATAAAAGATTTGAAGAGAAACAAAAACAAACACGTGCGACACCACGCCTCCGGCACGTGCCAATCGCACACAAGGAATCAAAAATATCACTCCTACTAAATTTGAAAACCACACAAGGAACTTGGGGTCCACAAGCTGCCCGCGATCCATTAAGACAAAGGACTCGCTAAGAAATAAAAAAAACAAACAAAAGAGATTCTGAAATTCAAATTTTCACTCAAACACGCTCCCTGTCTTATCAATACTGCCTGTGACTGTAGTAATGTATGCCTTGTAACTCACACGCACACACATTCTTCTCACACGTTTACACTCACTTTTTTTCTTCTTCTTCTTCTCCTTGGGAATCTGCAAAGCTATTAATGATGAGCATTGCATTTCCCAACTAACCCAATTTCCACACTTCCATAAAAGTAGTAAACAAACACTATTTCATTAACTCTTCTTCGTTTCCCCATTCGATGGAAACACTCTAGCTTAATTAAAAACTCACCACCCGCTAATTATACTTTAAATTTAATACCCTTTTTCCTTATCTTAATCACTTCCTTATGTACTTCCTTCTTCTGTATTCTACTTCCCCATGTTTATTCAGAGCTCGATTTGTCATCACCTACCCACGAATAATCACTTAGTTTTCTCCTTTTAGATGGAGAAGATAAGGACGATGATGAGCAAGAAGATTCATCCCTTGTCCTCACCAATATGGATTCTGCCTTTACGCTCACTCGAAGCTTCGCTATTACTTTTGGTGAATTTTTTCGATTGTTCTCTATCGCCATGGCTTTCATCAGTCTATAGCATCTCGCGATCTTCTCCTGAAACCCGTGGAAATATTGTTAGTCCCATGTTTTATCAATCCATCCAAAGTTAAACTGATGATGTGATGTGAAAAAAAAATCATACTTTGCTCAATCCTGCACACCAAGTCTCAGGGCTCTCGTGGGGATTTACGGCACATGATAGAGATGGGAGCTCGTTCGCTACGCAGAGAATTGCAGCTGCAGCTATGCTCGATGGCCAATACTCGAGAAAGCTCGCTTCTGTACTAATTTTGGATCCGTTTCGATAAAAGTTAAAACCAACCCAATGTTTCTACACTAACCAGTTGACATTATGGATCATACAACATAACGTAAGTACGTACCTTTTATGTTGGAGAGTATAATCTCTGTGGCATGGGTGAGAAAGAACCCGAGAAAGGTTCCTGAAGGATCGATCTTGTATGCAAAGAAACCGAGGAAGCTGAACGGTGTGACGGATCTTAGTCTCCAGTCTAACACACTCAGAACAAGAAGTTCCATTCTTTTTATTGTTTTTGCTTCAAATATGTACTTCACTCCTTCAACCTACATTAGACAGATACAGAGTCATGAAGAAACAAATATATTGAAAACAGAGCCGATCCAGAATTTAAAAGGGTTTGAAGAAGAACCTGGAAATCAAAAAGAGAAGGAACGAGAATTTCCTCCATCTTGGCAGCTAAAGACAAGCATGCCACTGCTAAAAGTTGCATTGGCCAACCATTCGTTTCCTGTAAAAGAAGACAGAATTAAAGCCAATTAATCTCATTATTAACTATGCACTTTTTATCATAAATATTATACTAGAGGAGCGTTCTTAACACCATGATTATAAAAGTTTTGGGTAAAGCGGAAATATGGATTGGAAAGTTTACTGCAAAAGTATAGTGTATTATTATGTAAGCGTCAAAGTAAATATTATAACACAAACTTATAAAAACTTAAGTAAAGAAAAAAATCCTTCGTCGCGCACCTTGGCTCCTGTTCTATCATTATCTCTATTTACATCGTATTCGTTAGGGAGCCAAAAGTAAAGATGCTAATACATACATATTCCAAATATGTAAGGATATCTACTAAACTAATTCTGCGTAATTAGTGGTCTATTCCAAAAGTCACTCAATCAATTAAACGTTCATCTCCCTGCAGTCTCTTCCAATTTACTGAAGAAAAGTCAATAAATAATTTGATCCCAAAAAAAAGTGAAAACCCTGACTTTTTTTGGGTTGTTATTTGTCATATCAATATGATCAAAACAGAGAGAAATTAACGTTAACGTTTTTAAGTTGTACCGGTATACGGCGAGCGTAGAGAAACCGGTCCATATAGTTAACGGCAAGGTACGCCGTCAAAGGCTGAAATCTGTAATACAGTTGTACCTGCAACCAAACAATCGCACAGTGTTAAATTCCATTTCCGGGTTTCTTGCATGTAAACAATTCGATCGGCGTGTTTTAGCATCGCTACAGTTTCCGGCGCTGATCCGTCACAAGGATAACGAAATCCCATTGCCGATTGATATCAAGTTTTAAAACAGATTTAGTTTCATTTTTTAATAAGGAAAAAATCTTGGAGAGAGATAAAAAAAAAAGTTAATTGCTCGCCTTGAGTATCCATGCGACGGATTCTTCTCTAACGGAAGCGTCGAGAGACTGAGATCGGAATCTCGAGAGATAGTCAAGTCCGGGAACAAAGTGCCTCTCATCTTCAATACAACTGGCGATTGAATCATCCGGCCAAGAATATACCTCCTCCGACGAAAAGTCAGCCGTTGATTCACCGGAAAACATGCCGGAATCCTCACCGCAACTCAAATCCATATCGTCGGTACAACCGAAACAAACATGACGATTATATATAATAACAATCGCCGAGACGGCAGCTCCTCATTCTATCACTGTAAATACTCGCCGCTATCAAAACAAACGCCGGGAAATCGACGGTGGAATGGTGGATAAGTACTAACCGAAATCTGTGTGATATAAAGAAGAAGAAGAAGAAGAAGAAGAAGAAGAAGAAGAAGAAGAAGAAGAAGAAGAAGAAGAAGAGGAGAGCGGTGAAGAAATGGGTTTACGATTGATGTGGAGAGAAGAGTGACGATTTAACACATTCATTTGTTGGGATATATAAACAAGAAGCAGAGTCTCCGAGACTAATTTTGTTTTAATTTTAAAAAATTGTAGAAAAAAGGAATTGTTGTTGCAGTGTGACACAGAGACTGTTTACCGTTTCCGTTTTGCCCGGGAAAACGGGACGGTTCTCGAATTGAGACGGGAAAGGTTCGTTGGGTTTGAGTCGTTTGAGTTTTTATTCGTTGTTTGCTTGTGTTGTGATTAACATGCGCTACACAAAAACGCGCAGGTTAACTAAATCGGTCATATAAAAAAACAAAGCGAGAGGGAGCTAACGTAATTACGTATACGTGGCAGGTTAAAAGTTAGCATGAGTACAGACTGTATAGCTAATGTACGCTTGTTTGTGCGTAGTACACGTGAGGAGAGAGCGGTCTATATTTTTCTAAAAATATACACTGATGTAATCTATTTATTGGTGATTACTGATTAGCTTAAATGGGCCTGGTTACAAAATGTGATAAAAATGCTGTTTTATTAGACATATACAATTAGATTCACATATATATATATATTTATAGTTTATGAAACATTTGGAGTGAAATTATGCACTTCCCAACCTACAGCAATTTATCAGACTGACAATACAATCTCGTTGTAGGGTTCGTAATGTTCTTTTTAAAAAAAAAAAATAATTACGATTCATTGGAGCTATTCCCTTATAGTCAACAATCGTTGGTGAATGGTTATCTCGGATTTAATTATATAGTACATGTTCTGCTTTGGACATTATCTTATACTTTCATAGTCACATTAATTGTTACTCTGTAAGAAATGTGTATTTTTTCTTTCCTCCTGTAGCGTGGTCAACTCGGACCGTATTGATACACATATGGCTCTTTGTCTATATCATATCATATGTAATAATAATAATGTATTTAAATTTATGTTATATACAATGATGACCATGAGTCGATGAATAGTTAACGAGTGGGTCGAGTCATTTTCAACTATAGATTTTTAGTTTTTTTATTGAATTAATTTCTTTGTAACATTTATTCATTCTAATCATTTAAAGGAGAACATGAATATGAAACATTGAAATGTCGATGAAGGCAGATCACTTCATATAACATGTGAATTTTGAAATGTTCTAGACTTCTATTTCATTAGTAGAGATTAGTGATACTTTTCACAAACATGTGAATTTTGAAAGGAAAAAAACGTTAGTAATAATCTGGTACAAGTTGCCATCGAGATTTTGAAATAAGAAATGTTCAAAGGGGCTCTTCTTTTTCATCTTTTTATGTCTTTTTGGACTTTTGTCGGCATTGTTCGATTATGACTCGCAATACTCAATAGTCTATACCACTTTATAATTTTTTTAATCTCTATCCTTTTTTCTGGTTTTAATATCTCTCATTTTTGTGACATATAGGCTCCGATCAAATTTAATTTAATTACATGTCATCATTTTTGTAAGAAATATCCACGTTATTTGAATATACTTGGTGATAAGGTTAGGTGTTTTTCGAACATTAGTTTTTAAAGGAATTTTTAAACAAAAAAAATAGTTATCTAAAAACGAATAGAAGTTGAATAGCTTTCATAGGCGATTGCTAGTGATCCGTTGAACAAAACCTCAATTTCACAATCCTTGACCTGTTGGACAAATGATCTTTAACTAGGTAATAAGACCGAAATGAGGAAAACAAAAGTGTAATGAGTGATATCTTAGAATTGGACGAATTATCCGAATAGTATTGTTATGGTTATTCGAAGATGATTGATTAACCGTAGTAAAATTATGAGATTCACATAATCTTCTTCCAATCTTTTTTTATTTTTGTTGAGAATGAATTTGTTTCCAAGTTTTCGAAGCAAAAAACAATTTTCAAAGTCCAAAGTAAGATGAGGCCAAATTTTATCTTTTATTCTTTTTAGTCACTGAACCTAAAAAAAAAATGATTATTAGTTTAATCAATCATTGGATTAAAAACAAGTTTCCTACATTTATATTAGAGTTATCAGTTATAATCTTAAACATTGAAAATGAAATGATTGCTATGGTTGTTCGAAGATGATTGTTTAACCGTAGTAAGAGCACAAATTCCATATAATCATACTTCAATCTTTCTTACTTTGGAAATTGTTCAAAGTTTTCGAAACCAAAAAAAATATTGAAAGTTTAAAGTAAAATGGCAGCCAAAGAATTTAATCTTTTTTAGTCACAAGAAGTAAAAGAAAAGGATTCTTAATTTACGCAATCACCTGATTAAGAATAAGTCTCATGTATTTCTATTAGAGTTATCAATTCTAATCTCTTTATAAACTTTTTTATTGATATGATTTAGATTGATGTCTCATCCATCTTCTTTGATCTTTTGATATATCTACAATAAGCTTGGAAATTATGTATGAGAGTGGACATGTATTCAAATTAGCGGTATTATATATATGGTCATTGCCTTGATCAATATAATTATGTTGTTCGTTTTTTTATTGTCGGTGGCTGCGATCAATATTGTGGTTGTAATGATTACGGTTACGACTGATCGCATATTTTTAATTATATCGATGTTTTAATCAACGGTTAAAAAATTTGCGATGCAAATGCGATATTTAACTGTTACGATTGACTACAAGTAGATGTAATAATTAAACGACAACAATCTGCCGCAACCGCAACCGTAGAAAATGATAGCGTACAAACGATCATAACCAATATTTATGTCCATTTGTTAAGATAAATATATTGCTTTCTCGATTGTAACATTGAAAATAACTCGCAAAAACGTTAAAAATAAAAGAGAGAAATCTACGAAAGAAAAATAGAAATCTGCAAAAGAAAAAATACTATCATCACCAAAAACTGAACGACTCTATCAACATGTTTATGTTTATATTTCACAATTTTATGAGTATAAACTTAAAATCAATTGACAATAACTATATTGGTTCATATTTTTGAATATTATTTATGTCTCATCTAATCTCCTAATTGATTTATATCCTTTTTGTATTGTTTATTTCACATCTATTTTTACACGATTTCTCACATCTTTTTATATTTTTCACACATAACGTCATTGATAAGTAGAGCGAGAGAAAACCTTGCCTCAAGACATCTGGTATTGGTGAAATATCCCTCCATTTTCTCATTTTTACCAATTGCAAAAAGTGGTAGACTGGTAGTAGATACACACATATAAATCCAGTGAATGAATTAAAATGGTAATGCATTGCACGTAAAATAGAAATAATGAATGACCATTACATCTACCTCTGTATGTGTCAAACTTTTGTTAGAAACAAAATCACATTTTATATAACAAACACCAATTAATGAATATAAGTTATATTATATAACCGGTATATAAAAGTGGATTATTTTCAATATCCCTAATAACTTAGCCATATATACTACTAATATCACATGTATGCATTATGTATACTAAAAACGTGATGTAGTAGATGTTTTATCATTCTTATAGTGCCTAAGTTGCTGTACGCACTAAGATTTATTTAGTTTGGTCTAATCTTTGATCTTTTATTGAAATCAATTCACTACTATGGCGGCTTAACAGATTGTGGCTATTCTTTATAATGATAAACTCTATATTCCTTTTTCTTGGTTATAGTTATATGTCTATCGTGGTTTCACTTTTAATCTATTATCTTTATTACTAGACTGCCTAAAGATTAAAGATGATAGAAATAGAAAATTGAACAAAAAGATAGAGAATATGAATAGCTACCGAAAGAAATATACAAAGTCATTCTCACTATTGACTTTGAACTCAACTGTGTAGGCCAACTCAACCTAACACTAATACTTATGAAGACTAATTATCTATAGATTGGTGCTAATTTATATGTAAAAGCTAAAATCTTGTGTATGTGTGTCTATATTACAATTGATAGTTCTTCTATGTTGCATTTATTTTCTTTACATTTATTTTTTACATCTCCTTCTTCTTTCTATACAACATATTTTAGACAAATAAATAATGTATCTTTACATTATTATTTGAAAAATATATTTGAGAAAATAACACTAATATTGTATAATATTATTTTAAATTCAGTTATAAATAAATGTTTTTTAAAAAAATATCAAATCTATAGGAAGATTAAAATAGTGAAAATACTATGAAATTTGATATTTAAAAATAAATAAAATTAATTACAATAACACACCTAACAAATTAATAAATTTAAATAATTAAATATCAATATGTGTAAATCTATTATGAATATTTATATAATAAAATTTCAGTATCTTTCAACCTATATAAGTTTAACAATATAATAATTTTAAAATATTATGCATATTGGCCATATTAATATTTTATAGAAATCAGAATTTTATGAGAGTTACTATTATAAGTACCAAATTTTTTTTACATTTAAACTATTATATTATACATGATATATTATCGATATTTCACTTAATATATATATGTCTAAAATAATCAAATTTCACATAATCATAATTACTTTGCAAATAACATAAAACAATATTATGTATAATGATCCAATGGATACTCTTTTTTTAGTACAGTTTGGAATTTTAACAATTCAGTGTATTGGTTTAAAAAAAACATTTACGTAGCTGAGGGGAAATTAAAGCTTAGGCTTAAGCTTAATTAGAAAAGTATGATCAACTGAAATCTTTACGAGTTCGATTTATTCAGTTAATGTAGAGACTAAAGTTTGTTTAATGAGCAAATACCAAATCCAATTATTATTAGCTAAATAATAAAAAACTATTACTGTATGTACATAAGAGATAAAAACATGTTATAAAATTAATGTTTCTACTACGTTTTAAAATTACAATATTGATTTGATGATAACATAAGAAAAGTGTCGATTTGATTTTCAAAAAACATTATAAGGAAATTGTTAAAATTCATAGAAATTGTTTGATAAATAGCTTTTGAACCGAATTGGAATAATTATCGAATTCCAAATCTTACTAATCGCTTTTATTATATAAACCAAATTTAAACTAAACCAGCCAAATTTCAATACGGCTACTGAATCATAATTATTTTTTATCTATTTTTATTTTAAAAATTAACATAATACATTTATAATGATTAAACATTTATTAAAATTGTTAAATTAAAATACTTCATTGAATTCATAAAAAAAAAAATATATAACGAAACATTATAAAATATAACTATATGCATTGTGCATGTGAAATTAATTCAAATTAATTCAAGTTAATATTGGTTGGTGATATATCCTAATATATTATTTGACAAACATTTTAGAAAAATAATGTTACTCATCACCAAGTTTCAAATAAATATATAAATAATTTTAAAAACACTAGAATAATTATAATATATGTCATTGTTATTAATTTGGTTAGAAAATCAATATATTTTATTAAACTAACCAAAAAATATTATTACATTAGTAAAAAATAATTATTTTTCTTTCTTTAATTTACATATACAAAAATTAATATTAAATTTATTTTAAATAAAATTTAAAATTATATAAATATTTAATTTAGAGTAATACCCTAAAATAGCACCATTTTAAGTTTATCTTCCAAATTTAGCACACTAAAACTAAAATTCCTAAAATAGCATAAATTATTATGTAAAAATAATTATTTACCTTAAATAAAATATATATAAAATTAAAACATAATGTTTGGGTTCACTTTTTCCAATTTAGGGTTTAAATTTTTTTCATTAGGAATGAGTTTTCAATTATTTTAGTATTAAATTTGTGCTATTTTTGGAAATTTAAATGACTAGTGCTATATTTGGAACAAAAACTTGAAATGATGTTATTTTAGTCAATTGCCCTTTAATTTATGTTTAGTATATTATATAATTTGTGAATATTTTTCTACGTATATCGTGGATATAAATCTAGTATATGAAATAGACCAAATTGTAAGGCATTAATTAACCCAAAAATATAAGCCAATATTGCAAATAGGTTATATGTAATGTATGCATGTAAAATCGTATATTTGTATGTATAAACGTATAAAAGCAAACACATGTGAGACGGACCAACATGTATGAAGAAATGGTCCCATCCCATGCATTGAGAAAGATCTCATGACTTCAAATCAAGAATTGGTCCAATTACAAAATGAACACATAAATATATACAAAGCTTAATCCCATCTCTTCCCAATGGGTCTACACACAGCCTATCCTTTTTTGTATTTTCTGCCCTGTTTTCTTTCTTTATTATTTACTTTTAATTCTTATTTTCAGTTCTGTTTAACTTTTTTCTGAGAAATTCTCACACTTCCATCGAAGAGTCTAGCTGGGTCCTTTGTTTTTGTCACGGCTAATCAAATCAGCATTAGAAAAATATGTATGATATAATAATTATTCCAAACAAAAATGATTCCATCTGTTTCCAAAATATATAATAATAATTTTAAAATACTCAATTAATAATTTCGAAAGTTTACATTTAACTAACATAAGTATTTTAAAAAGCAATATCTTATAATACTATTTTTTAAAGTTTTTGTTTCAAATTTAACACTATAAAATTAAAATTCTAAAATTAGCACAAATAATTATATAAAAATATTTATTTACTTTAGATAAATTATACATCAACTTAAAATATTATATTTGGGTTTTTTTAATCGAAGATTTAGTTTTTTCTATTAAAATGAAATTTTAATATATTTTAATATTAAATTTGTGTTATTATTAGAAATTTAAATTAATAATGTTATTTTTGTAATAAAAATTAAAAAAAATGATGTTAGTTAGTTACCGTACTTTAAAATACATGAAAATTTAGAAAATCAATTTTTATGAAATAATAAAAATATCTAAAACATCAATATATTGGAAACAGATAGAGTGTATTTATGAAGATCATGAAACATGAGCCCTTTGAAAGATGTTGTCTCACATATTTATACATCTTTCAATAAAATCAATTATGTATGATTCCATGTACATTATTGGTCAGGCATAGGGCTGGATTTTCAATTTATTTATCCAGTTTTTAGATTTTTCTATTTATAAAAAAACTAACCAAAAAAAATATAAGAAATTAGTTCGGTTTAAATTTTTATTGGTTTAATCAGTTAAATTTTTAATATATAAAACTATTCTGAATTAAACCGAAATAAAATTGATTTTCGGTTTAATAGTTTTAAATTTATATTTAATCAGTTTTTTATTTGATATTTTAAATTTTTCGGTTAATTTTGGTTCAATTTATAAGTTTAATTCGGTTAATTCGGTTTATTTTAGTTTTTTCGGGTTTTTCGGTTCGATTCGGTTTGCTTCGGTTCGATTCAAGCACTCACAAACCTAATCGTTCAAGCAATCAAGAATACAAGGCAAAAGATCAAAATCCCTAACAAAAACAGTCCATCAGCGCAACCAATTAACCAAAAATCATCAGTAAGAAGAATGGAAGAAAAGGAAAATCACCTAACGAAAAAAACCAAAAATCATCAGTAAGAAGAACGGAAGAAAAGGCAAATCCCCAAACGAAAAAAAAACTTAAGAGCAGAGCATAACAATAATATATGGATTAAATAACATATCCGCCATTAGAGTAGAAACAATACACACAAAATACATGAAGATATATGGATTCACCGAACGTTTAAAATTCCATGAGAACAAAATAAGTGCCCAGAAGGCCATAATCCTAGTGGAGAAATCTACACATACCTACATTAATATTTCACTGCTAACTAAATAAGTGCCAAGGTCATAATCCTAGTGGAGAAATAGCCAAACAAACAAATCAAAAATGGCTACAACACTTCACACCGCAAATACCATCGTAAACTTCGCGGTATTTGAAGGAGTGTAACAAAAGTTCATCCTAACAAAAGTGTCGCAGCCGATAAGGGAGAGAAGGAAGAAAAGAAGAAGAAAAAGAAGAAGAAAAAGAAGAAGAAAAAGAAGAAGAAGTAGAAGGAGAAAGAGAAGAAGTAGAAGAACAAGAAGAAGAAGAAGATCAAAAAAATTTCTGAAAAATTTCAGATCGGCCGCAAACAGAGAATGAGACTTATCTGAAATTAGGGTTGCGATTTATATATCACAACCGATTTTCGGTTTAAAAAAACCGATCGGTTTGGTATTCGCGAACCGAACCGAAATAAAAACCGAATAGAATTAATTATTTAGCCGATCGGTTTAGTGATTATAATTAAATAAAAATCGAAACCGAAAATTTTCGGTTCGGTCGGTTTGGGTTTTTCGGTTTTCACCGAAAACCCAGACCTAGTCAGGCATATGCAGCCTACCCAGCAACATTTGTGCGGTGTTACGTCAAGTTACGACATAGACAAAAAGCTCCAGAACTGAAATTAACGTATGGGCTTAATGGATTGATTTCCAAACTAATGGGCTTCGTTTGAGGTTGAAATAAGCCTATTAGTGTTTGAATAAAAGTAATGGGCTTTTTGAAAGACGCTTTGTTTGCGATTACGCAATTTCTTCTCCGGCGGAGGAGAAGAAGATAACGAGACATAAAACATGAACGGAGCTTCGCTCTCCAATTCCATTTTGCTCCAGCCTCATTCTCTTTGCCGTTTCCAGTCTTCGTGTTCCTTCGTTTCTTATTCTTCTTCGTTTGGGTATCTGGTTACTACTCCCTGTTTTACATTCTCTACGTGTATCTCAGTTTCTCATCGAATTCGACAGAGATTCAAAAGAAATGATGGGCTTAGTTCATTCGCTGTGAACAAGCGTACAAGCGGCGATTACGGGTTAATGAAGTTGGAAAGCAGTATCGACGAGGAAGACGAAGCAGAAGAAGAGGATGATGATGATGAGGAAGAAGAAGAAGAAGATTGGGGTGGATTTGATGTAGAAGCTGAAGGAGATGAAGATGAAGGAGAGTTTTTGCCAATGGATAAGATGAAGAAATGGTTAGAGAAAAAGCCTCGTGGATTTGGGGTAGGTAAAAAGTACGAAACTTCAATTGAAGATAAGTTGCTCGACGAAATTGAGCAAAGCTGGAAAGCTCAAGCTGCTAATCTCAATAAACTCAAAAACGATCCCCACAAGCCACAGCTTAAGCGCCACGATAATCTTATTAAAGGTTTTTATTTTATTTTCTTCCACAGCTTCTGAAACATCCGAATTTGGCGATTTCAGTTTTAGTAGCTGTTGGTTTGTTTTGTATTGAAAGGACCTGGAGAATCTCAAACTGGGTTCCGTGTTCGTGTAACCAATCTTCCAAAGAAGAAGAACGTTCACAGAGATCTTAAGGCTGCTTTTAAAGATGTAAGTGGCATCTTAAGCATAACACCAGCTGTGTCTGGGAATAAGAAGACTAAAGATCCTGTATGCAAAGGGTTTGCTCTTGTTGATTTCAAAAGCGAGATTGATGCAAACAGGTATGGGTGACTTTGTTGTTTGTAAATTAGCGTATCTCTTATCTTTGGTGATAAAGCAGGAGTTGGGGTTTTTCATTAGGTTCGTGGAGGAGTTCACTGGACAGAGATTATCATTTGGAAAAGTTATAAAGCAAATAAAATGTCAGGTTGTGGATTTCTCTTCAAACCAATCAGCGTCTGAGGAAATATACTCGAATACAGTCTTTGAGGAGCTTCCGTTTTCTGGTATAGAAGCAGTTTCTAATGCTGATGTTGTTGGAGAAGATACTTTCTTGGATACATGGGAAGAATCGGATGATTCAGATAAAGAGGTAGGTGAAACGGAAGTGGGGGAAAATGAGGGAAAACGTCGTATCTCTAGTAGAGTAGAAACCCCCGTAGAGGTGAGACATGATTCGAAAACCGACTTTAGGTCTCAGAAACAAGTTGTGAAGCGAGAGATTAGAGAAGACGAAGAATTAGAAACACAGTTAGGTCCATCCCAGGCGAATAAATCTGTGGAAGCTGTAGCAGAAACATGCCTGGACGATGAACTTGATAGGGGTTATGCAGAAGAAGATGCTGAAGAGAATCTTGAACTTCTAAATAGTTCAATGTCATCTCCAGAAGAAAAACGGATAGATAGAATCCGTAGGTTGGAGCTTAAGCTTCTCGGTAGAGAAAAACTCATTGGTGGAGGAGCTGACTCTGATCAACTAGACGCGAAATCAGGTAGTAGAGTTGAGGAGAAGAAGGAGAAAAAGAAGAAGAAAAAGATTCTTGTGAAAGGACAAGGGAAAAAGTTATCGAACATAGAAATTCCAGGATCTTCAAAGAGGTAATCTTGCTTAAAAAACTGCAAAAGTAGAGTATTTACTTGAGTGATTGATTTCTTATAATAACAATTCACAGGTTAAAGGTGAAGGAGAAGGCTCTCTTAACGGGCGTCTTAGTCAAGTATGCGGCAAAAGCTACTTCAACCTCAAATGATGAATGATCATCGCAGATGTGAACTTAAGTGTTTGTTAGTCTGATTATCAGACTCTGATCATTACCAATTGCTAGTAGAGAGCCATCTTCATTTTGTTCTTGTGATAAAGACTAGAACAAGAATAAGGGCATAAAACGTTACATGAGGATATCATATGATATATATGTTATTCTTTTTCTCTCTTGCTTCTCTTCTTATGGGATTCGTAGATACAACAATATCTTTTTGGGACCACAAAATTGGAACTTTAGGGGGTTCAATTTCATAATCTGGTTTGATACAGAACTCAAACCGGACGGAAGATTGTGTAACGGTTGAACCGGCTAGTGGAAATAGGCAGATAAATGAATGGATCAGTAGCGTTTACTCTGACTCGTCGGGAAAAATAAGCAAGCGTTACCGATTAAAGGGTAATGTCAAGTGCTTGATTTGCGAGAATTTCGATTTAACGTAGTATTTTATTTGCTGCAGAAATATGGATGTAATGAAACTACCTCTCCTACGAGATTCATCCACGTTGGTTCTCACTATTCCTTGAATCGTCGATGCCCTTCGTCAATAAGTGTACAGTATTTGCCTTGAGGGTCTTGAGTTCGTTGTAGTTTTAGTAGAGTGATGTTCTGTCTCAATTCCAGTCATCTTTGATTAGTATGTATTACAAAGAATCAAGCTAAATCTTCTATACCAAGATCGGCGAAAAGAAGCGCCATGTTTCTAGAAAGAATGATGTTATTATTCAAACTCTTAACCATACAATTAGTCATGATATTCATATATACAATTGAGTAAACCAGTAAATAAATCGACATTAAACCGGTTAACTAAACCATATATTGTAATATGCCCCTCCTCAAGTCTTTAGCTTCCATCATTTGTTTGAAGATAAAGACTTGATATTGCCATCGGACGAAGTAAAGCATGAAAAGGACCAAAATTCAATGGTTTAGTTAAGATGTCAGCTAACTGACTTCATGTAGGAACATGAGGAGCAAAAAGATGACCAAGTTTAATATGATCTCGAACCGTATGACAGTCAATCTCAATGTGCTTGGTACGCTCATGGAAGACATGATTATTGGCTATGTGGATGATTGATTTGTTGTCACAGAACAGTTTCGTTGGAGAAGATATTTTGACGTGTAAGTCCTTAAGAAGCTGGCGTAACCAAATCAGTTCACAAGTAGCTAAAGCAAAACTCCTATATTCAGCTTCAGTGCTACTTCTACTCACTATAGATTGCTTCTTAGATTTCCAAGAAATCAGAGAAGTACCAAGGAAAACACAAAAGCTTGTAATTGAGCGTCTCGTGTCCCTACAAGCCGCCCAATCTGCATCAGCATAGCCATTCAAACAAAGTTCTGAATCAAAGGAATACATCAGTCCTTGTCCTGGATTAGCCTTGATATATTTGAGAACTTTATGAGCAGCTTGCATATGAACATCAGTAGGTGTAGAAAGAAATTGACTCAATTGATGTACTGCAAAAGTGATATACAGACGAGTGATAGTGAGATAGAGTAATCTTCCAATAAGTTGTCTGTATGAAGTAGGATTCTGCAATAAAATTCCTTGATCTTTGGTAGGTCGAAGAGTAGAATCCATGGGAATAGAGCTCGGCTTACAACCCAATAAACCAGAATCAGAAAGAAGATTTAAAGCATACTTCCTTTGGCAGAGAGAAATTCCTTTATGCGATCGAGCTATCTCCAATCCTAAGAAGAAACGAGCAGGTCCAAGATCTTTAATCTTAAATTCTGACCTGAGAAGAACCTTGAGCTCAGCCACTGCACTATCACTGTCACTAGCAATAAGGAGATCATCAACATATACAAGAACAGCAAGAAAAGAAGTAGTCGTGGCCTTCACAAACAAGGTATTATCTGCAGAAGATTGAGTGAAATCAGCATCCAAAAGAACTGAAGAAAATCTATTATACCATTGGCGAGAAGCTTGCTTTAAACCATATAAAGACTTTCGAAGTCTACACACTGGGTTAGGAGGCAAAACAGCATTAGAAGGAGCAGTATAGCCCTGTGGTAGAGTCATGAAAATTTCCTCATCAAGCTCTCCATGAAGAAAAGCATTTGAAACATCCATTTGAGTTAGACTTCATCCTTTCACTGAAGCAATACTCAAAAGAAGTTTCACAGTTGTTAATTTTGCCACAGGAGAAAAAGTATCCATGTAATCAATACCTTCTTGTTGAGTAAAGCCTTGGGCAACTAAACGAGCCTTATATCATTCAACACTACCATCTGCATTATACTTAATAGCAAAGACCCATTTACAACCAACAACATTCTTACCAGGAGGCAAAGATTCAACAGTCCAAGTACGGTTTTGCTCTAAAGCATGTAGTTCAACATTCACAGCCTCAACCCAATTTTCAGATGTCATCGCTTGTTTGAAAGTTTTGGGTTTTGATTCATGATTAAATGAAAGAATAGAGGCTTGAAAAGTTGGATTAAACCGGTGATAGGAATCAACATAAGAAATGGGATATGGTGTAGTAGGCTTAGAGGATAAACAATAAGGAACAACATTGCATTCATACTCGGATAAGTAACGAGGAGCCTTGATAGTTCGTCTTGGTCTATCTATGGGTAAAGAACAATTTCTCGCATCTGGCATACCATGTGTGATGAGGACATCAGGTCGTACATCCAGCCAGGAGACCAGACTGGCCAACCAGGAAGCTTGCCCGAGATAGCAGGACCATCTGGCGCGCCTGCCGGACCAGACAGTACCGCCGGACCTTCGACCTATAGGACCAGACCGGTCAACATCGCCGGCGGAGAGGCCCAAGCTTCCGGCACACTTGGTGGGGACGTGAATGACACCGCCGGTCCCCCTGATGACACCGCCAACTCCGGGATCAACTTGGCCGGTCCTGAAGTCATTCCGGCCAGTACCGCGCACAATCCAGCCGGTACAGGCCATCCAGCCGAGTACACGCACACTTCCACTTCTACACAAGAGGACTCGGACCAAATGAGCTACCACCTCCAGGACATGCACTTAGAGGAAGTATCTACACCAGTGGTACCTCCAGGAGCAATGACAAGAAGCAGATCAAGAGCACTCTTCCAAAAATTCAGCTTATGGGTCGACAAGCTTCTAGAGGAAGAGCAGCTAAGGACAATGGGCCAGAAGAGCAAATTAAAGTCCAAAGGCTTCTCAACAACACAAGGAACATCAGAGACTTGGGCTTTAGTGGCAAGAGAGGTCAGGGCCCAAAGATATTTAGCCCTACTCCAAGTCGAAGACTAGGAGCAAGGCGCGTGCATGCCACAAGGACGGCCACCTTCCATTTCTTGGCCGTGAGGTGAGTTAAGGTAAGTTTACATTCGAATATATGCCTCTTTCTGTTTTGCAGGGTAGGATCTAGTTGCCTTACATTTTTGAGTCAAGAACATTTTAGGAATAGGTCCTTTTTCGGTTATGCACTTTTGTATCTTTTCCTTTTGTGCACTTTTGTAAACTTTCCTTTTTCTTTATTGTGTCGACCCTAGAAGGTCAAGCTGTCGAGCATATTAATAAGGCTCCTTCCAACATTGTAGTTCGACAACCTTTTTGATTATTAATAAAGTAGAACTTTTTCCCTACAAGTTTTCTCTCTAAGAATCTTGTGCGCTTAGAACCTAGTTGAGACCAGCCCTCCTAGCTCCAAGTTTGTGATTTATCACAAGGTTCATCACCCCTCGTGTGGTTTACTTCACCCTTCCATCGTTTACCAACCAGAAAACCCCTATCCAGAGGCCTAAGGTTGAGTTTCTCACCTAATCTTCTACAAACAGCCCATACATCCTTGAATCAAGGCTTGTATCAATGTGGTTGTGTGATAGATGTGGGGTTAATAGGTGCTTGTGCATCATTTGTGTTAGATGTATGAAATGGTGCAGAACAAGAAGGAACATAATCCACAAGATGCAGAGGTGCAGACAAAGGTAAAATGGTTTTTTGGAAAAACAGTATCAATCTCAGAATGTAATGGTGTTTTATGAAATGGAAATACATTTTCATGAAAAACAACATTCTTTGAAATAGAAATTGAATGAGATTGTAAATCTAAAACCTTTAAACCTTTGTAACCTATTGGATATCCTAAGAAAACACAAGGAGTAGCTCTATATGAAAACTTGTTACGATCTTTTTGATGAGTAGAAACATAGCATAGAGATCAAAAGACACGAAATGATGTGTAATCTGGTACTTTTCCAAAAAGAAGTTCATATGGGGATTTGTTTTTCAGTAAAGGTGATGGTAATCTGTTGATAAGAAATACAGTTGTAACAACACAATCACTCCAATATTGAACTGGAACATGAGATTGAAAAAGTAATGATCTTGCTACATTGAGTAGGTGTTGATGCTTACACTCAACAACAGAATTTTGTTGTGCAGTGTAAGCACAAGAAAAATAATGCAGCATGCCATGTTTCTTAGCCAAATCAGTGAAGGATATCTCGGGTGCATTGTCAGACCGAATTGCCTTTATCTTACAATTGTATTGAGTAGAAATCAGTTTGATAAAGGCTGGGAAAACCAAAGAGACATCACTTTTGTTTTTCAACATATAAACCCAAGTAAAACGTGTACAATCATCCACTAAAGTAAGAAAATACTTGTATCCTTCAACAAATTCAATATGAAAGGGACCCCAAATATCCATATGTATCAAATCAAATATTTGTAAAGCTAAATGATTATGGGAAGCATATGGTAATTTTCTCTGTTTTGCCAAAGGGCAAACTGAACAAGGAAATGAATCAGAAGAAATATGTTTGAAAGTTGGTAAATTGCTAGACAAATTCTGTAGAACAGCTGGAGATGGATGTCCTAGGCGTCGATGCCAGAGATTTCCATCTACCAGACTGGAACCACAAAACAAAGAGGCAGGAGCTGATGATGAGGGGGTTGCATTCTCGAGAATGTAAAGATTGTTGTATAGATTACCCCTCCCAATCATCACGCCCTGTGAAAGATCATGAATCAAACAACAATCACGAAAGAAATGAGCTGAACAGTTTAATGTTTCAGCTAAAACTCTTATGCTAATCAAGTTAAACCGAAAATCAGGGACATGTAAAACATCATATAATATCATATTAGGAGAAATATGTATGATGTCAGTGTGTGTAATAGGAACATTAACCCCAGTTGGAAGAGTCACAGTTATACCAGACACATGATGCAATATTCTAAACATAGCTAGACTAGAACAAACATGACTAGAAGCTCCACTGTCAATTATCCAAGAATCAGCAGAAATTGAACCTTTTAAAGAGGTTAAGATATGGGATTGACTAGTGAGAACTATGTTTTGAAAAGAGAAAAGCTGAGGTTTTAAAGGAGTACCAAATTTGGATGTGGGAGCCATAGCACCATGAGCAATAATCGAAGTTGTGTTTGCTGAATGTGAAATGACAGGCTCTTGAGTTTTAATTTGATGATTGAATTGTGAAACCAAGTCCTGTAGTTGTTGTGGTGTAAAATCTTGTATCTTTAGGTTGCCACAAGTATTTGCAGTGTATGCCAAAGCTTCAGGACTCGATTGAGGATAGAAACCTAAATCAGAATACACATTAGCAATCGCATGAGCTTGTTGAAAAGAAGGAGGATTAGAGCTCATTCTTGGTTGAAATTGTTGCATATGCATCCTTGGGTGGGCCTGAAACTATGGCATTCGAGGTTGTGTTTGAGGGCGATAATTGATCTTGTATCCAGGAGGGAAACCATGCAGTTTAAAACACTTCTGCACTGTATGACCAGTCTTCCCACAATGAGTGCAAACAGGTTTTTGAATAGGATGTCCTGCATTGTAAGTTGCAGCCAATACATTTTCTCCAGAGAAAGGCTGAAGGTTCTTATCATCATGACCAAAAACATTTGAATTAGTTGCTGCTTGAAAAACTACATTCTCAATCTTTGAAGTCGGTTTAAGAGATTTTTGTCTCTCATCTTGAGTCACAATGTTGAAAGCTTTTTCAATTGTTGGAATAGGCTTCAACATCAGAATATGACGTCTTGTTTGTTCATAAAACTCATTTAAACCCATGAGAAATTTAGTGACATGACTTCTCTGTTGTAGTTTCTCCCATTTTATGGTTGCCTCACACTCACATCTACCACAAGTACACACTGGAAGTTTTCTACGTAGTTTTTATGATCCTCCCAAAGGGTGACCAACTCAGTATAATATGTAGAAACATCCATGGAACCTTGTTCTATTTTGCTCAATCTCTGTTCTATATCATAGATGCGAGGAGCATCATCTTGTTTGAATCTAGATAAAAGATTGTTCCAAATTCCTTCTGCAGTAGATATGAATAACAGACTATGTCCTATTTTCTTAGAAACTGAATTCATTAACCATGTTGCAACAATGTCATTACACCTAGACCAAGCACCATAATTAAGATGATCAATGGAAGGTTTTGAAATCGTACCATCTATAAATCCGAGTTTGTTGCGGACATTCAAAATCATCCTTTTTGATCTTCTCCATGAATGAAATTCCTAAGCACTACTCAAGCGATCTGAAACAAGAACTAAACGAGCATGATCATTATTATGAAGATAATATGGATTTTCATATTGATCAGTAGAGTTTCTTGTTGTAGTAGTAGAATTCGGAAAATGATTTGTCAAAACCGAAGGTGATATATTCGTTCCCATATCGAGCAAAGAGATAAAGAGCGAACCAAGAAATATGTGGCGATTTTGTCGAAGAGAAAAGAAATCGCACACACGGAGGTCAATCAAAGAAAATCAAAGGTGACAATTTTATTGCAAGAAACGAGAATCGCTCAAAGAGAGGTCAACTAAAAGAAACAAAGAAAATCAGAATCTAGAGACAAGAAACGATTCCGTCAAAAACCTCTTTCATCACAACAAACGGTAGAACAAGAAATTGAAAACTCAATCGAACTGGAAAACTCATCTTGATGAAGATTAGCTAAACGGAAGATCTTTGATAAAGCATTGATACCATATTACAAAGAATCAAGCTAAATCTTCCATACCAAGATCGGCGAAAAGATGCGCCATGTTTCTAGAAAGAATGATGTTCTTATTCAAACGGTTAACCATACAATTAGTCATGATATTTGTATATATACACTTGAGTAAACCAGTAAATAAATCAATAACCACACTAAAACGGTTAACTAAACCATATATTGTAATAGTAGTCAAGATCAAAGCTATACAGTAACACTAAGTCTAACATTTTGAAGTAGCAAAAGATTCATTGATTTCATCTCTCAAAACTCAATTTAGCACCAAGTGCCTTCAACAAGATCGTAGATGGAACCAAAAGATAACACAGACCTGGATTGATTGATTCAATCCAAAAAAACTTTTGCACCAAGTGCCTTCAACTTCTCTACGATCTTGTCACCTTCTTCTTTCAACAATCCAGCTTTCAAAACCGAAGGAGTCTTCTGCATTAATTCCTTTGACCCTGAGCAACGACGATCCAAAAATCAGCAGTTGCTACATGTTCCATAACGGCGACGGTTGTTAACTCCATGATTGCTTTCGTGAGATCTAATCGACGAGTATGAACACACGATCCGTTCGAGGATTACGGTGCTCAGTTGGATAGAATGTCGATGGATCGTAATATTATGGGAACTTACTCTGATCGATAATTTGGAGGTTTGAGACTTGATATATGTTAAAGGAATCTTTACAGAATGTTTAAAGATGTCAAGAGACCGAATTGGTTCTTGTCGAAGACAAGTTCTACCCCAATTGTATCCTAATCCAAACATTTATCTAGAGCTGGTAGGTAATAGAGTGAAACTCAAACAAGCCAAGGATACTTAATATTCAACTAGTAATTGATGGGCCCACTAAATAGCAGGACCCTCCAAAAATAGGCGTATGCCACTTAGCGTGGTGAGCACACGGTATTCTTTAGTAAAAGGCGAAAGAATAGTTCGCTTTGTGCTCACCACATGGCTGCGTGATTTGTTGATGAGGAAGGAAACTTTTATTAATAGTACAAGTTCTGTGGCCAATTACTCTCAGTTTTCCGATGTGGGAGACGAAAAAGCGCTGCTGATTTAAATATCTTGGTGGGCTTTTGTGAGCCTGAAATAATCTTTGGGATATGATTTCTAAAACTACTAACAATTAATAATATAGTAATTTAATATTACAAAAATATTACAATACCCTGAAGTCATTCCATATTTATTAATAACGCTCTCCTTTTTATTCTATATAAAATTCTGTGTCTAATAATTTGGTACAGGTGTTTAGCCTTCAAACCTATATTAAATTGTTTACTATAAACAACAAATTTCTGTAGTATGAAAACAACAGATAAAAATGTATAATATGCCAAAAGTATTTTTGTATTTACAAGTATGACATTACAGATCTAATCACGTCGTGCACCAGAATCCATAGCAAATTATTTTTTATAAAAATGGCTTAGTCAAACTTTATTTTATAATGTTACCTTACATACAAAAAATTTGGTATAATATTATCTCCCAAGTGAGTTTTCAAAATTTTTAAAGCAAAGAAAATTATGTGAGTTTTCAAACTCCAAGCCAACCAGCCTATAAGATTGGTCGAAACAGTGGAACTTCTATCTAGTTAATTGGGTTCATACATAAAATTAAAATTTCTGAAAAATAATGTGCATTTGGGACTATAAATCCATTGGGGCTTTAATCTTTACCGGGTTCGGGCGAGCATTGAATTTTAAAAAAAAAGTTTGATGTCATAAAAACCCAGTTTGTAATCTATGTTTTCATGTTAAATAATAAAAAATATGAACGATGGAAAAGATGATTTATTAAAATTTGTAAAGAAAAACTAAAAAAATCAAAATTATAGTACTTCGTTATATTTCATTTTATGGATTTTTTATATGCATTAATTGTTATATTATTAGATGAAATAAAGACATTTTGTTAGATACAAATTAAACTTTTAGAAATAGCTTATTTAGCTCAGAAAATAAAACATTTAAACTAGTTACTGATAAGCCCCACTAGAAAGCAGGACCCTCCAAAAATAGGCGTATGCCACTTAGCGTAGAGAGCACACGGTATTCTTTAGTAAAAGGCGAAAGAATAGTTCGCTTTGTGCTCACTACATGGCTGCGTGATTGGAGATTGAGTACGGAGACCTCTATTTATAGTACAACTCCTGCTACCAATTGTTCCTAGTGTTTCCGATGTGGGACTCGCAAACGAAAGATCAAATTGGCGCTAAACTGATTTAACACATTTCGTCGGCTTTGGATGGGCCTGAATAAACTTGGGCTTGGAACACAAAATTGTCTTCTCATTCCTTTAAGCAGAGTAACTGACATTCACGAAATCAATGTAGTAGACAAAAAAATTTCTTCTCACGACAGTATCTTGACCTTATTATTACTACGAGTTACTAAGATCTTAGGCTAGTCCTTCAAATCCATGATCCAACAATATCAACATCTTCAACTTAAGCAAAACAAAATCCATCTTGGCAAAAACCAAGAAGTGGGAACCACAGAAATCCTAAAGAACACTAACAACCGAAGTAAACCTAATACGCAGCCGTCAACCACCAAACAACCAAACATTTGTAGAAACCAAGAATTTTCGAACCGATTAAAAAATTCGATCTGGTCTTTGGTTGTTCTTTTTATTTTGTCACTAAATCATAACAGTTTGGTCTAATAGTACAATATCTTAATACGAATATTTAAAATCTTCGTGTTAGTCTAGGTGGAGTCGAATTCTACACATATGGAATGAACGTATTAAAGGTGGTACAACCAGTATACCAATTACTCTTCCCGAACTATTGTGTTGACCGTTACGCTGCTACCACATTAATTGTTAATAAAAGTATCAACAAAAATTCATGATTCACTTGTCAATAAAAATATCCAACAATGCCTAACAAATAGGTAGAAAAATAACTCATGTATCTATTTTACGTATATACCGAACTACAAGAGACCGTTCAAAACATTTAAAATTTTCAAATCATATATATTGCATTTGCTATTAACTATTGTGATCATTACTTTTGAAAATCTTATATATGTAAAAAAATTCATGTGTATAAAATTGTTAGGATTCCACTTGTGAATCTAGGTTACCATTTGAATACAATTTAAGATATGGATTTAAATACATTTAAATAGCTACACAAAACTATCAAAGGGATATTACATATTGCCTAATCTATTATAGCATTTTCATCTATGGATATCTCACAACTTTTAAAACAATATTTTATTGTATGTGTATCGGGAAAACTCATTTCCACTCAATACACTTAATCAAATGTATATTTTTTAAAAAAATTGTGAGATATAGAACTATTGAGTTCAATAAAGACTGAATTTAACGTGACTATAAAGCGTGATTAATGCAGCATACTACTAATCACTCAACTCTATAGAAAGGGGAAAGTACAATGTAGATGACGAACATCGATCAACATTGGTAGGAACTAGGAAGTAGTTTCATATGAAGCAATTTATATACAAAAGTATAGTGAAAATAAAAAATGTAGAAAGGAACCAATGTCTGAATACGTGTGTACACATCCCTATCCTTCAATAAAAAAAAAGGAATAAAGATTTGAGGTAAAATCAAACTAAATAATTAAAGTAAGACAAACAATTTATCTAAGGTAATAACTGCAAGAAAATCCGAAGGTTGATAACAAGAGACTGAAAATGGTCAAGGATGATGAACCGTCGATTCTCCAGGCGGAACCAAAGTTACCAGTGAAGGACGGCGGAGATGTACCCTTAAAGTTAGGGTTCGCACCGTACAAGTACTGGATTCCTTCCACGTCATCATTAGTCAAATCAACTTTACGCCTCCGCGTCGTAATCGTCGGATACATAATTGATTCCTCCACCGAGGAATGTCCTAAACCAAGAAGATGACCGATCTCGTGAACCGCCACCGATTCTAAATCAACTGCCGCCGTAACGGAAAGAAAACTGTCGAGATCGCCGGAAACAACCCAGTTCTCGTCTGCGTCGAGGTGGAATTTCCCACTCGGAGGCGAGAAAGCGTGAGCTAGCGTTCCCAACACGCCATCGAATGGTTCTCCGTCGCCGTGATCGCCGGTGTAGAATCCAATTGTGATGTCTGAAGTGGAGAAAGACTCAACTCGCGTGAAATTCAACGCGGTGACGTCCGACCACCTCCCAAACGCGCGTGAGAACACGCTCTTGACTTCTTCGGTCAACGGGTTTCTTGGGTCGAAAGCGTAGGTCAAGTCACGGCGGTCTCTCGGCCACCTTGGCTCTCCGGGGAACAGCGTGTAGCGTTTCATTGTGTGCAGACGCGGATCCTGGCCGGCGGGGGAGAAGTTGACCTCAAAAGTTTTTCTTCTCCCGCCGTGCATCAACGAGGTACCGTTGACCACGTCTGGATTCCCGCAACGGGGAATCACGATGTGTTTAATGGTGGGCGCGTCGAGCTCTCCGGTGACATTAAGCCGGAAATTCTTCTGGTACAATTCCACAGCGGCTTTGAGAACGTCATCGAAATCGTCTGTGAAATTGCTGGAAAATGTTTTCGGGATGTAACCAAAACGCTGGAAGTATATTTTTAGGCGGTAGAGACCATCGACGTTTTGGCCATGGTGACAACCGGAAAAATTGGAGAAAGCGTCCCAGAAAATGCGTGTAGTGTTACGAAGAGACGGTGGAATCGCGGTGGAGTTGGGGAAGAACCAAGCGGAGACGGGAGTAACAGTGAAGAGAAGCGATAAAAACCCAAAAACACAAAACCTCATGGTGGTTTTCGGATTAGAAGTAGCCACCCGAAAACCGTAGAAAATAAGATATAGTATAATTATGATTTTGGGAGAGCTAAAAACAGGTAAAATCGTTTGAAACTGGTTTTAAGTTTAAGATAAATAGAGAGAGAGAGAGAGAGAATTTGAGGTCAGCTATTGCGTTTGCGTTTTGTGTTGGCGGGTGAGGAGTCGTTGGGAATCGTTTGCGTGTTTGACAATTTTCTCCTTTTTAATATTTTTTGTTTTTTAAGAAATACTGAATGATTCCAATGGAAACATCCATTGTCGTAGTCACGTTCAAACTTGGGAAGAGGTCATCAAGACTTCAAGAGAGAAGACTCTTGTACCACTGAGAGATTTCGGTCCGGTTGGTGAAATTTGATCGGATTAAGAGAAAGTGAAGTAAAAGAGCTAAAATCAGGTAAAGCTGGTTGAACTAGTTTTTGTTTGTGTTTGTTTTCAAGTGGGAGTTGGTTTGGTCGGAAAAGTCAGCTACGAATGTACGACTCACGTTTTAACCACGTCACTAATTGATATCACCAAAAATCTGATGTAAGTCATTCTGTTCAGGGATGGTGAGTAAGTCATCAAACCACATTCCACGCCTCGCTGTTTCTCTTCAAGAATTCCTTACAAATCCTGTGAAACAGAAATTTGTTATTAGCATGTAAATCCAATTCCGACAAGTAGTAAAAGATGGTTTTAGTTTTTCAAGAAATGTATACACTCCGTCTTCTTTATTAATAGAATTTTTAGAAAAACTTTTTGTTTCAAAATGATATTTTCAATTTTCTATGCATAATTAGTTATGTAATTTTTATTATATCCTTATTTTTTTATTTATGATAAAAATTTAATTATTATTATAACCTAATAAATTAGAAAGACGAAGAATATTGTTGATCATTATTAATGTTTAGTTTATTGTGAAATCAAATAAAATTACTCATACATTTGTTGCTAGCATTTTATTCTTTTTTTTATTATGTCTTTATTGATCATGTTTTGATTTTTTTATCATTACAATAAAAATATAACTATCTTTTGGAATTCACAATGGGTACATTTAGAACATATTATGAGAAAAAACCATTGATAAAATTATTTGTTACATTTGATCATCCATTAAAAAAAGGGAATTTATCTAGATAACAAAAATAATAATTGAAATTGGCAAAATAACAAATAGAATGAACAGTTGTATTGTAACTGTTCACTTATTCCATAACTTTCCAACTTTGCCCTCACATCTAATGCCGATACATCACTGCTCATAGGCAGTGATGTGAAACTTTCAATCTGACACCCTACGACAAGATTGAGGAAGTGAAAGCGTATGTCAGTGCACAACACAAAAACGAATCTCAAAGCATAATCTCTATCGTTGATTCTGAAGATTCCGACACGCATTTAATGCGTAGATTCACTTTAGATTTCGTGTAACATCACGAAAAGAAGATGTCAACGTTTGTACACGTTAAGAAAGAGTGTAAAGTGTATATATAAAATAGTTATCTATGTTAAACAACCACCATTGAAGAACTTCACTTTCTTTCTTCACGAGTTCAAACAGTACTGCAGAAGGAAATAAATGCTGGAAAAGATTACATCCACGGGCTCGATTAGTTGAAAAAAGGTAAGGGTCTTTAATATGTCTCTTACATAACTTTTGTTTTGGTAATCCTAGTTCGATTTTAAATTATAAAATACCAACTACCTCATACATGTTCTTCATCAGATAAGTTTGTTTCAACTTTCATCCTCCTAAAAAACAACATTGAAGGCTCTTCCATTATGTTAAGTTATGTAAAATAATCAAATATCATTTAAATAAAATAGTTAACTTCGAAAAAATATACAGCTCATGATGCATCATGCATGTGTAACACTAAAAATCTAGACTATAATATGATGAACACTGAAAATGTTTGAGTTATTTGAAGAATAATAGAAAAGAGAAAATACGGAATTAATATTTTAACCCATTTTTAACCGGTATTAACTTCGCTAACATATAATACACAGTTTATATTATATAAAGTATAGTATGTAACCAATTATTATTAAGTTTTTCAAAGTATATGTGTATCAAATTTTACTTCAGTGGGCCCTACTGGTAATTAACTACATTTCGGCTACAGATATACGAATTCACAAATACTTTAAAAAACTAAGAAAAAAAAGAATAATGTGATGCTAGTTAGATTTTTGCAAGAAATTTGAATAAGCATATAGGAGAAGGTGGAAAACCTATGAATAAAAGTAAAAAAAAATTGGTACAATACAATCCCATTTCAATAAGATGAAAAATTAATTAAAAAAAATTTAACAATTTCTAGCCGGTATTAAACTAGTTAGCATATAAAATTCACTTTAAATTATAAAAAAAACAGTAGACAACTATTTACTATTCAATATTAAAAGTAATTTTAGTTGACTATGAATTTAACTTCCAGGGAACCCACTTTAAATTGAAAATATAACATCAAAAAAACTAATACAATGCCTTACATTTAGATAAGTACAAGAAATGTTAAAAAAAACCTCACTCAAAATGCATAACACACAGTAATAATTCTAATTTCCATAGATGCAATTGGATGAGGAAAGAGAAATTATAGTTTTTTCCTACAATTGATTTTTTATCAAATAAATAATTGACATATATTCTTTCTATTGACAGGTACAACAAATTCTTACCAATGGTTCTACTAGTGAGACTACATCACGCAAATTGGGAAAAACAATCTAATGGCATTTGGAAATTCCACAAAGAAAACATTCACCAAATGGAAGCTGTACTAGTGCCACAGAACACAACATATTTGATACTTGAAGAACGGATGAAAACGTGTTGTCTTATCGATGAAAATGTTCCAATTGCAATGACATTCCAAATGTCGAAATGGATGATGACAGAAGAAGACATGCGTACACTACCTATTAACATAGAAACAGATGGGGATGCTGAGTTATTCATGGCTTTGAGGGTTGATCATTTCTTACTGGACCTTTATGTGACAGTAGGTGAGGAAGCAATTCAACAATATAGATCATATTTAACAGTTACAAGTAATGTTGGAGGTACACAAAACTTCATTGGCATTCACGATTATGATCTGTACGAAAACAACCCCGAATTCCAAGGTACAATTTCTAGACATATAAACATATAAGAATTGATATAAACAAGAAATATTGATTCTTTGACAATTTTGACGTAGGATTGCTAAGCCGTAACCAGCTATTCCCCATGAGCTTGTCCGTTCTTCAAGAAGTTCTAACCAAAAATGAACTCACTCACTTACAAGATTCTAGTAGGGAAATTTTAGAAAGGGTGACATCTAGTTTTATAGGAAAAGCTTTGGAGGGAAAATTTCAGTCAACTGGATCGTCTATAAACGTTATAGGATCCGACACCCCTCCAAGTATCCGGGAGAACATAGATTTGTTTTTGCGTAACAATGATCAAGAAGAGATGCAGACGGGTGATATACTACCAACATTACATTTAGCCTCTACCGAGGGACAAGATAATAAATATAAAATAGTATATTCCTAATTATATAACATTACAACATATAGTATAATATTTTATTTACACGTATCAATACTTATTGTAGGAGATTCTTTCGAAGGAAGGGAGACGGAAAACCCTATATTGAACAAGGGGAAGGGACCGATGGTTGAAGAAGGTGGACCAAGCGAGTCATACCTTGGACTAACAATAGGCAGAGAATCCGTTGAAATCAGAACAGAACCAATTCAAACACCACGAGACGTTAAGACCCCGGTAAAGGAACCAGATTGTGATGGTAAGTTATTCAATAATTTTAATATTATATCTGTAAATATATTATTACCGTTTACAACCGTACTGTCAAAATTATTTTTGGTTCTAGAACCAGGGTTATTTTTGCAGGATCCGAACGACTTGTATGTGGGGATGGTATTCAAAGATCGACACGCATTCAAGAATCATTTAACCATGTACGCAATACGACATAAGTTCACTTACAAAAACACTCGATCAATTCCAAATATGATGATACTTGAGTGCACCGGAAAATCTTGCGTATGACGGGTATACACAATAAAGATGTTGGAGTCAGATTGGTAAGATTAAATCAATAGATAAAATGTTTTTTACATCTCATAAAAATATTTATTTCATAATGATTTCTGTTATAGATATCAAATTAGGCAAGTCCATGGACAACACACTTGTAGTGTCGACGAGCGTAGCAGCTATTAGAAGAAAGCATCTTTCACATTGATTGGAAAAATAGTGAAGCGTATATACAATGAACAAGGGACTGGACCACGTCCAAACGAGCTTCGGGAGATAATGAGAGGAGAACATGATGTCCATATCTCTTACTGGAAAACATGGAAGTCACGACAAATAGCATAGGATATGGATATCGATGGACAATGCACGTCTTACCGGTTGTTACCGTCATACCTTCAGCATCTAGTAAAGGCAAATCCAGATTCAATTGTGTCCATGGAGTCAGTTTACGACGAAGAGGTAGGAAATCAATTCAAATATTTGTTTGTTGCAATTGGGGCAAGTGTAAAGGGGTATCCTTACTTGCGGAAAGTGGTCATCATTGACGGAATCCAACTCAAAGGAAAATACGCTGGTTGTCTCTTAACCGCAAGCTTGGAAGATGGCAACTACAAATCTTCCCATTAGCATTCGACATTGTGGACGGCGAAAACGACCAGTCATGGGAATGATTCTTCGAGAAGTTGAGGGATATCGTCCCTGATAATAACGAGATTGTTTTTGTATCGGACCAGCATTTTTCAATATACTTTTCCCTACGAAAGGTACCACGTTATTTTAATGTTTTCAATACTCTGTTGATTTTAAACTGTATCAATATTTTTAGACATCTAAAAGATTATAAATCTGATAACATTATATTTAAATTTATTAGGTGTACCTCCGCTGTGGACATTACGCTTGCATTGTTCATATACAACGGAACATCTCGACGACATTTAAAGGTAAGAACCTCTGTTTCTTGGTCTCAAAAGCTGCTTGGGCATACAGGAGATCGGACTTATACACATACTTCAATGAAATTAAAAAGATAAGCCAACCTTGCACGGAATACTTATATCAGATAGGTTTCGAACATTGGACAAGATCACACTTTAACGGGGTCCTTTATAACCTAGTGACGAGTAATAACGCAGAGTCATTGAATTTAGTACTAACGTGTGCACGTGAATTACCGATTATTCCATTATTGAATTTCATCCGAACAACCATGACTACGTGGTTTGCATACCGTCTTGAGGCTTCAGCCAGCGCTACAACGACGATAACACCAAAGGTGTATGAAATTGTCACAAGGAATTTCGAAGAATCATCGGGTTTTTCAGTACGTATGCTAAAGAAGGATGAGTACGAAATAAATGACAAGGAGGGTGGGGTTTACGTCGTAATTTTGGAGAAAAAGACATGCACATGTTGCGAGTTTCAAAAGTTATTGATCCCTTGTTGCCACGTTGTATGTGCAGCCGTCAATGCGAAAATTGAAGTGGACAGTTTAGTTGCACCGGAATATATCGTGGAGTATTGGAAGCAAGATTACAAAAAACCATTTATCCAACAACGGATATGGAGACAATTAATTCCGAAGAGAGCGAGACATCAGAAGATATTCTCCACCCACCATGCACAAAAAGACCTCTTGAACGTCCAAGGAAAAAAAAATCGCATCTTGCGGAGAGCTAATGGTATGATCATTATATATGCAATAGATTTGTTAGCAATGATATAATATCTTAACATGTAACTCTTATATTATATTGAACAGGAATATGGCCGTAATAGAAGACATATTGTAGCCGATGCGGAGGAAGCGGTCACAATCGTGCAACATGCAAGGAACCGATATAATCAAGCAAGCTGGGGAATAAAACGCGAAGATGGTTGGACATTTTGTAAGTAAACCACGCAACTAAAAAAGGGGAAGTGGCCTTGTCTTTTGTTTGTGAGATATTATGTACATATATCAAGGCCAATGAACTAAAACTCTATGTTAATTATGCTTATTTTTGATGTATGCATTAAATACATGTAATGAACTTGAACACCCGTTATATTCGATGCTATTTAGTATAAATCACTGTCAAAACGTTTTATGACTTTCAACTCCAGCAATACATAATAACCAAAAATTTAACAAACAAGTGGAAAACGAATTTCTAATATAGAAAAATAGCATTACATCCATAATTGTTCAACAACCAAACCAGATAATAAAAAATATTCATTGTGTGTAACATAAAACGTAAAGGTTAAGAATGAGATTTCCAAACATAACATACATCATGAGAAAATCAAATCAAATAATTGCTCAAATAGGACAAACAAATAACTCGAAGAAAAGAACAACCAATTTTTGGGCTTTAGCCATAAGAACCTTGGGTGTAACATTCTTGCATCCATCAAAGCCAAACATGGCATGCGCTTGCATAAGCAAGATAGATGTTACACCATAATCTGCAGCATTCTGAGGTATACCAGAGATCCTTTGAACAGTAATCTTTGTTGGGATAAAATCCTCATCATCACTAACAGCTTGCCAAAGTATGAATGGCAGCATCTTCACATTTGGCATAAGGTCTTTTTTGATTAGGCTAAGACTGCGAAATGAAATGTTGCAATCCAATACATGGAGAATTGCATCTTTTAAATCAACGCAAATACCTCTAGTAAGATCGACGCTAGTAACTGATTCCTCAAAATAATTGAGTAAAGCAGACTGGAATTTAAATTTTCCTTTATCTTTGTTTGCAATCTTTGCAAATTTTGTGTACTGCGAGGAAATGCATGCAACAAACTCAGTGTCGTAGAACCCATAATCATATCCCGGATTTACAACTTTGTAGTTATCATAAGCCATGCGCGTGTATAGCATACGCGTATCAATTGTTTGTAACAAACAAAAATAACAAATAAATATCATATTAACATTAAGTAGGAGAAGAAAAAGTTAGAATCAATAACCTTGGAATCTGTAACGGACATTCTCTCCGCAATCGAACATATATCCATATTGGTAACATATGTACCATTGGCAAGAGGGATTTCACTGCAAAATCATAGAATTATTGTAACAAAGTTATTGCGAAACACAAAAATATAATAAGAGTCTAATCAACTCACCATGGGCAGTCACATCACCGGTCCAAATCTTCTTACTATTACGAGTAGCAGGATTAGAGGATTCAACATTTGAATTACCAACAGCACTCTGTTCATTTTCTGGAACAAAAAAAACAATAACCAAAGCACCATATCATCAATAGATTATGATGTTAATCATAACAATTAAAATAGTAATATCAGAAAGATCATATAAAATAGATTAAGAATAGACCTCAGCAACAGCATCACCAACAACAGCCTTCCCTCGATCCACGGATCGACCAAACATCATCGGTGTATCAGGAGAATTGACGTTAGCATCTAAGTCCTAGAATATTCATAACAGATACAAATCAAAGTAACATATAACGCTTTAATCATTTCATAATTTTATAAAGGTTTGCATACCTCTCCACCATCAACCTCAACATTCGCATCAACATCCATACCTTCAACCTGCACATGATATGTGAAAAATATTGATAAAAGAAACCATCACCAAAATATAGAATTGGTTGATAACACTTAAGTTGTGTTGTAAAATATCTGATTCAACATAATATATTTACGTACGTTTAATGAATAATATGATAAACCTCATCTACTTCATACCTCATCACCATGACCATCATTGTCATTCACATTGTCATTAACATCCTCGTTATCGTTGCATTGAGCATTCATATCTAAATCCTATATATATACATAAAAAAATTATGAAGAAGTTCACACATAGAGGAACAAGTGAAATGGAATTACTTACAAATTCATTGTTATGGGTCGTATCAACAGTAGTGGGTTCCTCCAAGACAACGCCTTTATCTGATCCAACTTGACTACCATTCGCCGTGTTGGGACCTTGTGCAGTACATTTACCCGAATACAATGACAGAAATTCAGAGAGGCCAGTGAGAATAGAATCCTGCATCATATTAACCCTAGTTTCCAGGACAGAAATCAGTGCTTCCTCCATCGCCTTCACAACTTCTTTTGTCTTCTCAACAACCTTAGAAACAATTTGGTTAGATATCGCTTGATAACTTATCGATGATCCTCGCACATCCGACGATTTTTTGGAATCTTTTTGTTTCTAGGTTTTTTTCTTTAATTTCTCCTCACGCATTGCAACAAGATCCAAATCAGTAATGCCACCACGAAACATATCATTGCAGAACTCAAAATCAGTACCAACCAACCCCACCATCTCATTCACTCTCTCATCCTCTTCTTCATCAGACCACTCAACCTCTTCTTCATCAATTTCAGCATCATTCTCTTGGTCAATTATAGACTGTACAATGACCTACAAAGATTAGTTAGACTTGTTAGCGTATAACAGTTAAAAGGGTATGCACGATATTGTAGTATAACAATATCGTTAGGTTATAATGAATATGTTACACACGCAAAATAGAAATTAACAATTACGATAAATGTATTGGTGATAATCCAAAATAATAACTTGGCATTTGATGTCCAAAGCTCTAACATGATTAGGGATGATTATCGGGAGGTTAGCAACCTCGCTCGATTCCTCCTCTGAAATATAATCAGAATCCGAATCTTTTGGAGCATAAACTGGTGTATCCATTATATCAGGAGCAGTAACAGCTAAAACAAGTTGTAACGGATGAAAAAACCTTTAACAGCTAAAGACGCTTGGGATAGTGATATGGGGTCTTTGTCTTTAATACTGGACATGTTCATATCAAACGCAAGATGGCCCCATGGGTAATAAAAAAAGGTAGACATATCCCTGGCCAATTCCGCATGAGATTTCGACAGCTTGGGAAAGTGTGAAGTATGGACAAGAACACCAGCAATAATGGCAAGATAAGCAAGCTTCAACCTTGTCTCAGGATCTACGACGAGTCTCTTCTTCAGCATCGACATAACACGTTCAACTGTAATACTCTCCGTGTTGAGGAAAAGAGAATACCAGTAGGGGTGTGTTTCACCAGTCATCTTCCTCTTCCCAGATTTTTTCTCTTTCACCGGATATTTACCACATGGTAAACCGGTTACAATAGCAAATTCACGCAAAAAGTACATCACAGGCTTTCCAGCAAGTAGGAACCATATCTCATGCTTCTTTTTTGACTTCAAGTTGCCTTGTAATCATGAAATGGCCGAGCCTTCCAGAGTAAATCGGCTTCTCACAAATCGAAATAAATTTGCGAAATGGAGAATTCCTAATTTTGTCGGCTTCCTCATCGTCAAGTGGACTAAGAATCTTCTTTATTCGCCATGATGTATGATAAACATTTACCTTTTATCCTTCTGGTTCTTCACCTTGCGCAAACAGTTTTGGCGGGAAGTTGTGATTAGATTCCTGAAAAATTTCAACATGATAATGTTAAAGTTAAACAAAAGCGGATATGATAACACAACATATTATTACATAAAAATAATGTTAGTCCTATTACTGGCATAATAGAATATAACAGAAAATATAACTAATGCACCGAAAATGACCAGAACACATTTAAAATAAACACCGTTCCAGTAATAATTACATAATACTAGAAAGAATATCAAACAAACACGGGTAGTACGTGACAAAAAAGAAATTAACATATAATCAAAAATGTTATCATCATGATATCAAAATGCACATGAATTGAAAAATTTATAAAATACAGCGAATGTTAAAACAGTAGGGACCATATAATAGACAAATTTTTTACAATTCTTAAGAATGGGAGACACTTCAGAATCGGGAAATATATTCTAAATTAGATGAAATCAAGATATTTTGACTTATCTTATTTGGAGAATCATTACATCTGGGACCATTAGTAGAATATTTACATCTAGAGGCCAATTTCAAAAACAAAAATCAATGACCGAAATACTATTAAAATTTATAAAATAGCTAACACTGAAAAATAAATATATAAAATATCATAAAATTAAAAAACTATCGATTAACTAGTGAAAATGCGTATAAAATGGAAAATTATTAAACCACTAAAAAATTTTCACAAAAACAAATTACTAAAGACAGAAAATAAATTTCTAACCAAAACATGGAAAACACCGTGTGTAGATAATAAATCCAAAATTGATTAAAAAATCGGGAAAAATTGATTAACATAACCGGAAAAAAACCGTAATATGCCAAAAATCGAAAAAAATAGAAAAACTGAAAAATACCAAAAACCGTTTGAAAAATGCACAAAATCAGAATTTTTTTTTAATTCTATAAAATACACAAAACCGTTTGAAAAATCGAAAAAAATGTAAAATCTATAAAATACACAACCGTTTGAAGTGAACGAAAACTCGAAAAAAAAAAAATACAACCGTAGTCAAATTTTAAACGAAAGGAAAAAATTGAAGCACAAAAAAAAAGAAAACTCCAAAAAAGCCCTAAATCGATAAAAGGAAAGTATCAAAAATCACCCAAATCGTGAAAAACACAAAGGCAGTTGCGAAAAAAACCTAAAAAAAGCCCTGCATCTTGGAATAATTGAAGATCGATAAGATAAAAACTGCCACGGGATTTTAAGGGAACCTAAAAATTGAAGCGCAACAAAAATCTTTTATGAAGTCAACTTTTCTGCATGTATACAAACGATTGTGACTGTTAAATAGCGTACATAATTCGAATATCGAGTGCAATTAGTTGAAACGAAGCTTGAAAAATAGCAAGTAAACAAAATAATAGATTAGAACAACATATCTGTTCGCAAAATAACTCCTGTGTATGACGAAAGCCGTGAGAACAAGATAAACTTACCGGATTCGGTGCATTGTTGCCGGAAACCATTTTTCCGGCGATGGAAGCGATGGAGAAATTTTGAGAAACGAGAGAATCGAGTGAGCATATCGAAACAAGAGAGAAAAAATATAGCAAAAAAATGAAAGAAAAATCCAAGCAAACCCTCTCTCTCCCTTTAAATATAAAATGAAATGATGTAACTTAAAGTGAACTGACACACCTATGCGAATATGTGTCAGTTATCAACAATCTATAACCGCTCAACGATAGGGGTGATATCGGATTTCAATTAAATGAATAGTAACAAAACCTTCTCTTTGTTATTTTGCCAATTTCGATTCTTTTATTTGTTATCTACCCAAATTTCACTTCAAAAAATATATAGATAGTTGATGAAACAAAATTTCAAATTTTTGGCACTAAACAAAAGTTAAATGATTTAGATTACTTCAAATTTTGGCTCCAAAATTAAAAATTTAATATATATATATATATATATACTTGTAGAATTAGATTTGTAATGATAATAATTATGAATATTGACTAAATAATTAATGTGAAAGCTGAGATCTTCAATATAGGAAAATAAATAATTAACTCATGTCTTTTTACTAGGGCAATTGACTAATTTAATACTAAATAATATTTTAGTGACTAAATTAGCATCTCAAATCTAAACTCCTACAAATAGCATTTTTTTCAAATGAATAAGACTAAAATAATTTTATTTATTTTTAAACCTAATCTTTTGCTCAGGGGAGGAGGGGGGTCGAACCTTGTATCAATTGATAAGAGAAGGAGAGTGTAACCAATACACTACTGTAATTAATCAACATATAACCATTTTGTTTATATATATATATATATATATATATATATATATATTTCTAGTTTAAATAACAAAATTTAGGAACGAGACGCTATTGCAGGAAAAACCTAAAGATTCAATCTTATATCTAATTGTGTTGGATTCAAGTTTTATTACATTTTCCAATCTTATATCTAATTGTGTTGGACATTTTCATGTTTTCGTTTATGATTTGTATTTGTAATTGTTGAATGTTGATAAACACTTTTCTTGATGTTTTTTTGGATAAACACTTCTTGCTATTGTTAATTAATCATATGCAATTTCACGTTTTAAAAAGGCATTCCTAAAACATAAGAGATAATTCCTAAATTTGCATAAGGTATTCCTAAATTATGCATAAAATATGAATACTAACCTAAATTTAGTAAAAAGTTCTTAATATTAAAGAAATTTTATCTAAATAAAATAATTAAATTAAAAAGAAGAAAAAAAAATGGAAAATGTAATGAAGGGGATCGAACCATGTACTATTAATTCTAATAAAAAGCTGTTGTAACCAATACGCTACATTAGTCAATCAGCATAAATCCCATTGTTTAATATATATTCTACTGTTCAATTAAAATATAAAAAATTATATGAGATTAAGGGGATCGAACCTTGGACATATGTGTAAAACAAAGAGTGTGTTACCAATATGATGTGGTAGCTAATTGACATATAATCATTTTATTCTAGCTAAATTAAGTTTTCAGCTTTGTTTTAATTGGAGGATAATAAAAAATTTTCTAATTGATTAAAATGTTATATTAGTGAATTTTGATATTAAGTATTATATTTGTCATTAAAACCTAATTTAGTACTAATATAGGGTATTTCTCTTTCTAATATGTGTGAAAAACCTAAAAAAATCTATTAGTAAAAAAGAGAGGGAATACAAATCAGTACCATATCGGTTATTGATTTCTAAGAGTTTATATATATATATATATATATATATATATATATATATATATATTTGTATTTCAAATTTTAAATGAGAGAAAAACAATTTATTTCCGATTAAAAAATCGATATTCTAAAAAAAAAACTAATCCTTTCTATCATTTTTTTTCACTAATCATAAATGAAGCATAATTAAAAAATTTCACTAGAAACATTATATGAGGGGTTGGGATAAAAGTTCACCTAAGAATTAAACTACAAAGATGGTACCGTGGCTGGTCCTTATTAACATATAAATACAGCAAAAATCAAATGTTGTGAGATTATCTACATTCATTTTTCTACATAACAGTCTTTCCTGTGAAAATGTCGGTCCACCCTTGACTGGTCTAGAGACAGGTGAACCATTTTTTGGAATGTTCAGATTGCGAAGATGAAGCAGTTTGAGTAGCAAGGGATATACAGAGTACTCTCCTCCACTGACATTGGCTGTCTGAACGGATTTAACCCAATCTGCATTCCAAGGGATATATTATTCTATACATACAACAAATTTGTATAGTTTTGAATATATTTCGTGAAGAAACATGTAAGGAAAAAAGCAAAGTCTTTCGATGCAAAAACATCAATATCCAACAAATGTTGATTGGAGAAATGGACATTTAGTGTACGTGGCTCCATAGTTATTTGTAAGATATGAAAAATGATGTTTTTGTCCTCTTTCAACTTCATTGTGGTATATGTGTCAACGACTCTTAGTTCTCTTTGCACAATTTCGAAATAGGATAACTAAACTGTAGACTTACAGGTAATGACAGAGGTTTTCCTGTGATGGTTTTAATGCAACAAGACGCAAGATGACAAGCTTCTTCACAGTAATCAGAGAATACAGCTGGGACTTTTTTCTCCTTTATCAGTTCCTGAAGTTATTCACACCAACACATCAATGAGTAAACAAAGATATATATGCCTATGTCTATATGTATAAATTCTTAAAGACGCTCCCTATGAAATACTTAATGTGATCAGGGAAAACGTACAATAGTTGGCAACCAGCTCGGATATGCTGCGATGCCAGCGTTTGGAGCAATTACTATGTGAGGAGGAGGTGAATCCTGCCCACACAAGATATCTTGGTCAATCAGAAAAAAAAAACGATTCAAGGTCCAACAAACTGGATATAAAAGTGGAGATAGTACATAACTCTTCTGCTTAGAGAAAAGAGTAGAGAGGGTACCTTTGCTATGTCACTGTAGCGATCATGATAAAGCCCTCTATAAAGCTGTAACGACACAGCTGAAGACTCGGTAGATTTGTTACTAAGTTTGAGAATTTCACTTGAATATTTACAATAACAGTCTTCTTCCATGCAAGGTGCATAGCTGCAAAGGGCGAGCCTTTTACCCTCCCTATTCAAAAAGAAAACATATAGATATTGTTCCATCATTTTGGTGCCAATACATACAAAAAAGTAGCTACAATGTTTCAGATGAGCAGCTGAACATATCTAGAGATGTAACTTTTATTTAGTGAGTGTTTAAAAAATAAACAAAGATATGATGGAGATTTTGAAATGTACGACTCACATATGTTGTGGAATATCAGGTCCAACCAGTTCTACACGAATATGCAGACCAGGGAATAGCGCTTGCAGCTCAGCAAAGACACCAAGTTGGCCAAGCTCTTTCTGAGGCCCTTCAGAAGTTCAAACTATCAGCAGATCATTCATCAGAGTGGCTATGATGCAGCTTTTGAAATGATTATATGGTTTCCATATTATGGGAAAGAGACTACACTCAAATTAAGGAAGTGAAGGCGTGTAACAAAAAAAACTGCCTAACAGAACAACGAGAATCAAGATAGCAACTTCAGAGAGTACAAAAAAGCTGCCTAACAGAACAACGAGAAACAAAATAGCAACTTCAGAGAGAATAGAGTTCCTGAAAAGCAGAAGAGTTACAGAATGATCCATACCAAGATAATGTATACGAAGCTCATTACTTATTTGTGGAGTCAAATTTCCTATCCCAATGGTTTGAATTGCATGATATATTGTAAGTGGCTGAAATGACAGCAAGCTCTAGGAGTCAATACATAGAAGCCTTAAGAAGCCTCGTCAGAGTAGCAATCACAATAATCACGTCACAAGAATCGTTACCCAGTGGAGAAGTAGAGCTACAGAAGAATCTAGAGGTAGCTTTCTCCACTCGTAATAATCCGTCCAACTGCATAGCTGGCTTGTTACTGGAGATAAAGGGCCTGTGTGAGATCCCAAATCAGAATTCTATACGAACAACTCTTTCAATAAAACATAAACAGAGAAATGAAGCATACCACGACAAGGACAAGAAGAGCTTGGCAGATGCCAACCATCATTTTTAAAACTGAAGGAAAATGACAGTAATTAGCTCAATTCACAATGGCTTTAAATCAAAACGTGAAATAAAGAGAAAAGAGAAGCGATGAAACCTATCATAAGCAGAGGCTCCACATTTGCACTCAAGCATCCACATTCCAACAAGATGTAATTTCCTTTTGCTGAGGAACGAGCACCTGCTCAACTGCTTTTGACTAATCTGAGAAAGAATATAAAAAACTGAGCTGAAATTGCATTAACTAAAGGCATCTTTCCTCCATCTAATACTGTAATACATATTTATCACAAACCTGGACTGTAGCTTCTTCTGAAAATGTAAATGGAAAATCACTCAACACATCAACTCGGCGCATTTGCTCTTCTAGTCTCTCACATTCTTCCTTGTGATAGCTCCAATGCGACATCTGCAAAGAGAAAATCAAGCAGCAAACTTCCTCAACATAATCGTAATAACACCGATATTGATTTTTTCAGAAATTTCATGGTTCGTACATCATTATTTTGTTAAATCCTGTACGTAGGTACAAGCGATCATTTCACCAGTTTCGAGAATCTAGATGCTCGAGGAGCGGTGAGAGACATAGAGCGCTAATAAACAGAGTGTAAGCATAAATAAACCTGATGAGAGACAGAGCAATATGCCACAGCGCCACACTGGCCACACCTCCGCGTCGGTGAGCCAACACACCGCGTCCCAAAGCCCCGCGCAGCACACTCCATCAGCCGTCGACGACCCAGTGAAAACCGCTGTTCCTTCCCGTATCGGAGAATCTTGTGTGTTTGTAATCATATGGCCCATTGATCGTTAATTATTTGGGCCTTAGCTATTCAAGTATTCATCAGACATAGTTTACTAAAATATTATTTAGTCATGACTTTGAAATTTGTATGAATTTAGATAGAACAGGCAACCTAAACTACTATCTTTACAACACAGAACCTGCTACAAGTATGATGGCAGCATGGAACCTGCTATAAGTAGGCTTAAGCAATTGCATTGGTTAAGGCTTCAATATAAAAATGTGGAGTGATGCTTGGATATCAATGATCCCACTTTTGTCTAGTAAAAAAATTATACAAATGCTGCACTTTTGTTTTCCAAAAGCATAAAATAATTGTCAACATTTTTCAAGCGTTATAATATTTGCATTTCTAAATAAGAAGATCAATTAAATTTATACTCACGCTATACGTAATTAAATATTCATAAATTATATAATATTGTTTATTAATAAATACAAATTAAATATTTATATAATTTTTATTTTTATTTAAAATTATTTTTAAATAAATTTTATATAGGTAAATTAAAAAAAATAAATTTTTTTATAAATTTAATAGTATTTTTTGGTTAGTTTAATAAAATATATTAATTTTGTAATCAAATTAATAACAATACCATTTATTGTGATTATTGTAATAATTTAAATATATTTATATATTTATTTAAAATTGTTTATAGTGATAATACGTCAATATGTCATTTCTTTTAATAACATTTTAAAATGTTTACTTACATAATATAGAGAAATACCATAAATTAGCACTAAATAAAGTTTTATTGCCAATAATACCACTCAATTCAAAAATTCACATAAATAACATTTTAACAAATAAAAAAAATTAAAATATCCTTAATTTTAGTTAAGGTTCGATCCCCTTCCCAAATAAATATTTTGCTATTTAATTAAATAAGTGTATATATATATTAAATAAAATGCAATATATTGATTAGTTATAGTATCACATTGGTTACACACTCATTCTCTCTCAATATGTGTCCAAAGTTTGATTCCCCTCCAAAGCTATTATGTAATGAACCAAGTTTCGATTTTCACTTGTGAACTTATTTAAAAAATTTACAGAATATAAGGTTAAAAATAAATAAGGTTATTTTAGTATTTTGTTATTTTTAAAAAATACTATTAGTGTGAATTTAATTTTGGGATGCTAATTTAGTCACTAAAACATTATTTACTGATAAATTAATCAATTGTCCGATAATATATTAGGTATAGTCACGTGATTCCATGAATTGCACAAAAAAAACACATTGATAATATTTGTAGTATTTTTTCAAGTGGATGTGTAATTATGTATCATAATCTAAATAGACTTTCTTAAATATAAAAATTTAGAGATATTTGTTTAAAACACACAAATTTAATAAGACAAAATATTGGGGTAGTTACAAAGTTGACATCTCATAAGCTCAATCAGTGCTAGATACGGATAAGAGGACAAAAGTCGCAATGGCCATGATATTAAATGTGTTGATATCAATATATATATATATATATATATATATATATGATAGTCTGTTTTAAAAATTATTATAACAGTGGATTATGCAGTTTTTAAAAACTGAAATATTATATCAAAATCATTATCGAACTATACTTTAGCATATTAACTATGTTTAGTTGGTTTATTATAAATTGAAATATAAATTTTTATAGAATATAGTTATGTAATTTTTATCAATGCGATATTACATTGTGTGCCTGCGAATTGCAGCAACTACATGATCAATAAAAAATTAATAAGTTGAAATATAAATTTAGCACTCTAACTTAAAGTTCCAAAAATATTATAAGCTATTTTTTGAAAATATATATTTATCATAAACACAATACAAATATAATCAATATATTATATTTAATTTTTTTTTAATTTAATGATTAATTGTTTCTTACTAGAAAAAAGTTTAAATATATTTTAATATTAAATTTATACTATTTTTAAAAATTTAAACTAATAATATTATATTTAAAACAAAAATTTTAAAAATATTATTTTTGTCAATTATTCCTTATATTATTTTGTAGTATATCTAGCAGTACTTCTCAATGATATTCAATTTAAAGTTTAATTTTTCTTTATTAATTTTTTAAAAATATTTTAATATTAAATTTTTACTATTTTTAAAAATTTAACTAATAATATTATATTTAAAACAAAAAATTTAAAAAGTATTATTTTTGTCAATTACTCCTTATATTATTTTGTAGTATTATCTAAAAGTACTTTCTTTATTCTTTTTAATTTTTTTTTAATAAGTTTTCACACAGATCAAAACATAACCTCCTTACACATTTTTCAATAACTATAAACTAATAATACTTTAAATATTCAAATGTTTTCAACTAATATTTTTTAAAATGTACAATTAATTATTAAAAAATACATAAAAACAATAAAAATCAATCCTTATGGAAAAATAATAATCCTAAAACATCATACCACAACACTGGCCTAATAATCCAACATTTTCATACAAAATTTCTACGAGAGAAAATGGAGTCGAATTCTACATTTTTATGATGGACGTAGAGATGATATACTTCTGGGATGAACTCCACATTACTAACTAGATTTATATCCGTGCGCGCATGATGCGCAGTAAAATAATTATTGAATAAATATAATGTAATTTTAGTTATAAAATATAATATAGTTATTTGCAAAATATTATTATTTGGAATTTAAAATCTGATTATATCTATAAAAAATATTATTTTATTATTTTAATATAATGATATTTTTTATTCTGTTTAAATAATTAATGATTTATATATAAAATTCATTTCATTAGTAATATATTAGAAACAATAATTTATTTTCTTATTTAAATCAAATACTCAAATTTTAAAATATCAAATTTACAACATATGTTAACATATTACGATTAAATATTAATTATTTATAATTTTTGTATGTGTAATTTAAAAAAATAAAAATATTATTTTTTAAAAATAAATTATTATTTTTTTGGTTAGTTTAAATAAAACATATTAATTATATAACTAAATTAATATAAATAATGCATATTGTAATTATTTTAATAATTTAAGTTGATTATTTTTTAAAAATATTTTTTAATTAATATATTATACATGTTTGACATTCGTTGACTATATGAAGCAAGACTTAAAATTTTGTTTGAATTATATTTCCGAGGAGCCAAGCCTTTAAATACACCAAACTCTTTTCTTTTCCACTACTAAGTAATCATTCAGAGATGCACACTTTTTGTATAAAAATCAACAGTGATACATTTAACACATGGGCTTGTTTCATGCTAACAACACCTGCAACATGTTCTGAAATTTGAGATTTCTTATGCAAAGGTTTACAAAAGAAATCAGAAATAATTGCAATAACCGAGTTTGCAATTTATTCAACTTTCAAACAAAAATTTTCTAAATAATTTTTATATTATTTTTGAATGTTTTTTCTCCTTTACAAATGAAATTCTTTCTTTTTTTATACTATATTGGGCAATTTTTATACTAAACAATTAATTGCAGTTTTTATGTTACAAAATAATTAATTTCCAAAAATTACAAAATAAATAAATGTGATAAAATTTATGATTTGGGTCAATCCGCTTTGGCTAGGGTATTCATAGCTGAATCTGATGCCCATAAAACTCTTCTCACTAATCATTTTTTACACAAGAACATCAAAAATGTATTGTGATTACCGAACTTGTATTGTGATTACCGAACTACAGACAAGTAAAAAGAATGTTTTATCGACTTACAATCTTGAACTTCTCTCACAAAAAGCTTGAATCTTCTGTTAACTCAGACAAAGAAGAGAACCCAAATAAAGAATAATCCTTAGATCTCTCAATCTTATGTTTATATAAATCATACGGCTCCCAAAGATGATCCAAAGGACAAGGTCTTTTCTCATCAAGCCTCACCCATGGTTTCCCTTTCCCACTCCAACGCAACAAACTCACAGGTCCCTTATGCAAAGACCTACAATTTCCTCGTACATTGTCTCCTCCTAAACCATGCTGGTTCCATCTGTGATCAATTGCTTCAACATTCCCTGCGAAGACGAGAAGGAAAGGAGGCAACGAACCCAAATCATAGATTCTTCGTTTCTTCTGTATTTGCATCCAAGTTTCAAGCTTTTTTCTGTAATTCCCTTCTCTCCATTTAACCAGATCCATCACCATCACTCCTGTGTTGAAATAACAAGGTTTTCGACCCGTGAAGAATCCGGGTAAAAGCGGGTCGGACCAAAAAACTGAGGTGAAGTATTTGGTGAAGTTAGCGTGACAATATTCCGGAGCTCCGATGATTCGTGACCCGCTTAAAGTCGTGTCCCATAGCTTGGTGATATCGTCCACGACGATTATGTCCGAGTCGAGGTAAATGACTCGGTCGACGCAGCAATCGAGAATATCTCCGAGGTAGTTTCTAGCGTAGTTCAGTGGATTCTCGAGAGCTTGTCTAATTGAAGAAGATATAAGGTTTATGACAGTATCTTCCCGGAAAATGTAGACTTTAAAGTTTAACGACGGGAAAGTTGATCGGACGAGTTGACTCAGAATACGTGGACTCGCTGGGTCAAACTCCGCAGCGATGAAATGGAAAAAAAGGTTCTCTGGACACGACGCGTGGCGGAGCAAAGAATGTATGGCTGCGAGTGAGCCACGAAGGTACTCTGAGTCAAGCGTCATTGCGATATGAACGAGCGAGGGATCGTAAGACGACGCGAGATTCTCTCTGTTTACAGATTGCGACGCGCACTCCTTGCCGTTTTGGTACTCTGGTGCTTCGACAAACGGCCCAAGATCAAATTCTTTGCCGACGGTGGTGATCTTCCCTGGAACCATCCGTATTCCGACGGCGAGCTGCGAAAGAAACGCCAAAAAGATGACCAAAAACGCGGATTTCATTGGAAAACGCAACCGCATTATCAGGATACGCGTATTATCTTCCTCTCTAATCGATTCCAAAGCGAGTACAACATTTCCAAATGTTATTCCATAATGTCCTCCAAACAACAATCTCTTGATGATATACAAATAGTTGAAGATGGTATAAAAGCTAGCTAAAGATCTTCAATCAACTTGATTGATCCAATAGAAAGACTTCAACCATATCCAATTTTAACGGTACATAAACGGAGCTATGAAAAATTGTTCTCTCATGAGAGACATCAAGCCAAACGATGAACAAGAAAAGACCGATCCAAAACTACAAAAATGAAGAAGAGAAAATTATTAACAAGTAAACAACACACCAAATCCGAACGATGTCATAAGACAACAACTGAATTACATCGGAATTAACCATAAAACAAAACAAGAAGAGGATCTAAGAGCTTTTTCCCTCTAAGATCGAGAGAGAGAGAGTTATACACAAAAATTTCTCTATCGAGTAGCTTAAATTTTAAAATAACTATTTTTATGTTAAACCTAAATGAAGAATTACTAAGAGCTGGGATTACTATGAGCTGAGATTACTATGAGCTGAGATTACTATGAGCTGAGATTACTATCTCAATGTCGAACAAGGAAACACACGATTTTAGGAGTCAAAGCTACTACCTCTCCCGGAATCCACTGGAACAAAGTATTACTATTAAAATTAAACTAGATAATATGTTTATGTTTTATTTTAAAATTAAAATATATTTGAATTATATTTTGGTCTGATTATATATTAAAATTATGATTTTATATATATTATACTTTTAACCATTATTTTTGCATCTTTTAGCTATATTTTTTTTGTAAAATTAAGTTTTATCTTTAAATATTAATTTTTTAAAATAAAAAATTATATAATGGATGTTGATTAAAACATTAACCATTCAGTAGACCTGTAAAAATAACAACTATGATTGAAAAGTACAAATTGTTTATCATAAAATTTTAAACTAAATTAATTATTTGAAATAACTATAAATACATAAAAACAAAATAAAAACATAAAATTGAAACTATACATGGTATTAGATCACTCTAAAAATATATCGAAAAAACAAAAATACTCGATATGACGGAAAACTTCTTTTTACACAATATTTAATATTATCTATGAAGTATTTTGCTATTTATTTGTTAGTAATAAGAATCAATCAATATATGATTTTAAACTGAAAATAAAATTATGTTTAAAATGATCATATCACATTTGAGAAGTATTGTCATAATTTTTTAGTCATATCATATTTTTCTAATGACATGAAAATATTTTTAAAACTCAATTTTATTTTAATATATATATAATAATTGTTTTATTCAAATAATTTTTTGTACACATATATAAACATTTTTCAATCATATATGCATATTATATAGATAATTATTATATGGTCAAATTGTAAACAAATATGTATTTTTTCAAAACTAATTTCTCTTTTAGTATATAGGATTAACATATATCATTTCATTTATTTTTAGAAATAAACTTATGTTTAAAATTAATCTGAAAAGTGAAGTTAAATCTAGATGATTTTCCAAATAATAATTATTTAAATGTTATATTTAAAATTACTTTTCTAAATATTAATTTTTTTTTAAAAAAATTTTGGACTAAAATTCATTTTCTTTTAACATATAAGAGATAATGATTTTTAGTCATATCATTTTTTGTAATGATATGTGAATATTTTTTTAATTCATTCTTAGTTTAATATATATGATTTAATTTATATTTTTAAAATAAATTTAAATTTAAAATTGTCATGTCATATTTGATTAATTTATAGGATTAGTATATATCATTTAATTTATATTTAGAAATAAAATTATGTTTAAAATTAATCTGAAAAGTGAAGTTAAATCTAGATGATTTTCCAAATAATAATTATCTAAATATTATGTTATAAAATTATTTTTCTAAATATTATTTTTTTTAAAAAAATTTTGGACTAAAATTCATTTTATTTTAATATATAAGAGATAATAATTTTTTAGTCATATTATTTTTTGTAATGATATGTAAATATTTTTTTAAACTTATTTTTAGTTTGATATATATGATTTAATTTATATGTTAGAAATAAATTTATAGTTAAAATTGTCATCTCACATTTGATTCATTTATTTTTGAAAATAAATTTATGTTTAAATTGTCATGTTATAATTTTTTTAGTCATGTAATCATGTTAGCATTTTTTTAAAACTCAGTTCCCTTTTAATATTAAAAAGATTTGATTTGGGTCAATTTTAATTATGGGTTTCTTGATCCCAATACTTATTAATTGAATCAAATCCAAAGTAAGTCAATATCTTTAGAAATATCTTTATGTTTTATCACCTTATTTTTCTAGAGAATTTTTAACATTTAATTATCTAGATACTATTGTACAAATATCTAGAGAATATTGTAAGATATTTTATAATTTTGGAACTTCTAAATAACTTTTTAACCTCTCATTTGTAACAACAAGAACAAGTTGAGCAACTAAAATCAAATAAAAATATCTTTTATTCATAAGTTCTCAAGTGCCTTATAAATTTCTTAAGAATATTCAAATATATTTTAATTCTTTTTCCATATTCTTATTCATACTTATAGAATTTGTTCTCTTAGTTTTTTTTTGGATTTCGCTAGTATTACAGTGTTGGACTAGTGCAAAACACTATTGTTGGTTTCTTTACATAGTATCAAATCTACATGGTATCAGAGATACATGGTATCAGAGTCATTCTGATTTGGTGTTCATCAAGATCAAAATTTAAAGAGAGCTCGAGTTTACTCTAACTATGGAAAGTCGTATTGTTGGATTAGGAATGCAGATCTTAACCAAATCTAACTATTGGTTATGGAAGTCATGTATGGAGTCATATTTGGTGATCGAAAACTTATGGGATGTCGTCGGTGGTAGTAGCACAACACCTCCAAGGGGAAATGCTGCAACCGCGGAAGCGACAAAGAATGGACACGAAAAAATGCTAAGGCGGAGTTTGCTTTAAAGAGGTCAACATCTTCGAGGGTATTTGAGCATGTATCGAGGTGTACATCCACGAGTATTTGGCAAGCATTAGACAAGTTGTTCAACAAGAAGAACGAGACACGTCTACAATTGCTAGAGAACGAGCTGGCGAATGCAAAGCAGGGGAAGTTTTCAATATCAGAGTTTTTAATTAAGATAAAAAATCTTTGCTTTGAGATTAATACTCTTAATGCGGAAGAGTCAGTTTCAGATGCTCAATTAAAACGGTCTATTATTCAAGGTTTACAACTTGAATATACACCGTTTATGACTTCGGTTCAACGCACAATCTTCCTTGGAGGAGTTTGAAAACTTATTAGATTCTCAAGAATCACTAGTCACAAATGATTGTAGTTAAAATACATGAAAATTCGGGTAGTGCTTTTGTAGTTTGGGGACAACAAAGCTTTAAAGCCAAATCTAAGAATGTTGGTGTAAAAAACAATGATGAACGATCTTCTACTGGAGACAGGAAACGATTCAAGTGCTACCATTGTGGAAAACTCGGGCACTTTAAAAAGGATTGCCGAGTTAAGGTGAAAGAAACAAATATGGTAGAAAAAATGAGTGCCAATGATAATGCTTTTATATGGCATGCGCTTGGTCATATAAATATGACTAAGGTCAAAGTGATGGTGAATAAAAATTTGGTTAATGGGCTCCCAAAGTTGAAGATTCAAGATGAAGGGAGACTTTGTGAAGGTTGTCAATATGGAAAATCACATAGACTTCCATTTGAAAACTCCATTTAACGATATTGTGCTCCATTGGAAAAAGTACATAGTGATTTGATGGATCCTATAAGAACATCCTTATATTCTGGGTTTCGCTACATGTTATTGTTCGTTGATAACTTTTTACGGTATACTTAGGTATACTTTGTAAAAAAAATCAGAAATATTCTCAAGATTTCAAGATTAAGAACATCTTCATATTCTGGATTTCGCTACATGTTATTGTTCGTTGATGACTTTTTACAGTACACTTAGGTATACTTTGTGAAAGAAAAATAAGAAGTATTCTCAAGATTTCAAGATTACCGTGGAAGGAGAATTGAGTCGGAAGATCAAAACCCTGAGGACGAATAATGGAGGGGAATTCATGTCAAAGGATTTTCTTTCTTTTTGCCAAAAGCATGATATCAAAAGAGAATTTACATATCCATATACGACTCAACAGAATGAAATAGTAGAAAAGAAGATCCGTCATTTAAGCGAGATATGTAGAAGTTGATTACATGACAAGAATTTGCCAAAAGCCTTATAGGCAAAAGATATGAGGTGCGCAACATATGTCATCAATCGGATGCCACTTAGTCCAAATAATATGAAGTCTCCTTATGAGATGGTTCATGGGAAGAGCCGATAGTGAAACATTTCAGAATATTTGGATCAGTCTGCTACATTCATGTGTTTGACTCTCAAAAAACCAAATTGGAGGCAAAGACAAAAAATGCATTTTTGTCGGATATGTTGAACAGAGAAAGGGGTGGAGATGTATGGATCCAAAGACAAACAAGTACAATATGTCTCCTGATGTTGTCTTTGATGAAGTTTCTTCACACTTTGGGCCACCTCAAATATTAGTTGAGCAAGATGGTGCAGGTTCTTTCAAGATTGATGAAACCATTTTTCAAATGCCAACTGAAAGTGTAAGTCATGAAAAAGAAATGCAAGGTGAAATGGGGAGCATAAATCAAGGGGAATATCACTACAAGAAAACTGCCTATTTGCGACTGTAATTTGCGACTACATACGTGGTCGCAATATTTGCGACTACATTTGCCACGGTTTAGCGACTAATTTGTGACTACGGCGAAGTAGTTGCAAATTGGTCGCAAAAATGTGACCAATAAGTGTGATCGCAAATCAGTCGCAATATGCAACCAATTAATGACTGAAATGCGACTGCCGTGAGACTGACCCAGGTAGTCGCTAATCAGTCGTGAAATAACGACTGATTAACGACTATAGATGGAAAATCAGGTGGTAGTCGCTTACTGGTCGCTAAAAGTGCGACCAATTTGCGACTACGGTATGTAGTGGCTCTGCAGTCACAAAGTGGTGGCAAAGTGCCAACATAAAAAACATGTGCGTGTTAGATATAACGACATTTAAGGGACTACATAGCTGTAGTCGCAAAGTAGTGGCAAATCAGTAGCAAAGTAGTGGCAAAGTAGTCGCAAAATATTGTATATATATGCATCATCTCATTCTCTCATTTGTGAAATCAAAGGTAAAAATTTATGTAAAACATGTGGGGAAATTATAACAATTCGAGAGATTGGATGTACAGAAGAATTGATAATCAAACAAGAAATATCTCGGCGGAATTTGCACAAAGCATGGAGCAGTTCATGAATTTTGCAAGTAGTCAACCTATAGCTCAAAGTAGCGGAGGTAAGTTTTTCTGTCCTTGTATTAATTGCAAAACTGATAAATTTATTTTGGGACGAAAAATATGGAGTCATCTATATAGTCGTCTATATATGCAAATTTGAGACTGATATGCGACCACATATGGTAAATTCACATTTCCCCTAAGTATTTTCCACATTTAAAGCTTGTATTTATATACTAATGAGGCTACTAACCATTATAAGTGATACATATATTGAAAACCATATTTCTAATGATTTCATATTTAGATAACATTTGGAATGTATATAAGAAGTATAAGGTTAAGTAAATTTGTTAAGTGTTTTAGGTAAGTTATTTGAAAATTTGGGAAATGTTATTGTTTTCATAGTAATTGAAATTTGTATAACTTATAATCAATTAATCAATCTTATATAATTATATGTATTCATCAAAATCTCAAAATTTAGGCTTTAAGGTATTATTTGTGACTGATTTGCCACCACTTTGCCACTGTATTGGCAATGTGGTGGCATTTCAGTAACAAAAATTAAACGTGGTAGCAAATCAGTCGCAAATTTGCGGCTGATTTGCGACCACATTCTAAAAATTTGATGTGAAGTCGCAAATTTGTGACTAATTTGCGACACATATGATAAATTCACATTTCCCCTAAGTATTTTCCACATTTAAAACTTGTATTTCTATACTAATGAGACTACTAACCATTATAAGTGATAACATATATTGAAAACCATATTTCTAATGATTTCATATTTAGAAAACATAAGTTATTTGAAAATTTGGGAAATGTTATTTTTTTCATAGTAATTGAAATTTGTATAACTTATAATCAATTAATCAATCTTATATAATTATATGTATTCATCAAAATCTCAAAATTTAGGGTTTAGGATATTATTTGTGACTGATTTGCCACCACTTTGCCACTGCATTGGCAATGTAGTGGTATTTCAGTCACAAAAATTAATCGTGGTCACAAATCAATCATAAATTAAATTCAATATATGTAAATTTGGTCGCAAATCAATTGCAAATTTGCGACTGATTTTCGACCACATTTATAGTTTTCGATAAATGAACAGGTGGTCGCAAATCAGTCGCAAATGTGCGACTGATTTGCAACCACTATTTAATTGGGTGGAAGTTTGAAAGTTTTCAGAAATTCAACTCCTCCCAAATTAATTGGTAGTCGCAAATCAGTCGCAAATGTGCGATTGATTTGCGATCACCATTTAATTGGGTGGGAGTTTGAAAGTTTTCGGAAATTCAACTTCCCCCAAATTAATTGGTAGTCGCAAATCTACTTTAATTTTGCCACTGATTTGCGACCACATCCGTCATCGCAAAAAAAACTATAAATACACGAAGGTTTCCCTCATTTTTCACAAATCTCCCAAAACTTCATAATCAAAATCCTCTCTAAACACTTTCTAAACACAAATACTTTACGAAAAATGGCAAGTAGCGGTAGATCGTTAAGAGGTCGTGGAAGACGATCTATCGGATCGTCTTCCGGCCGAGGAACCTCTTCGGCCTCCTCAAACCCTTCACCATCTACTAATAGAGCGGCATCCCGCCTCTCTCCCCTATATACCTTTATCCCTCACTTCGTTCCTGAAACCCAAACACTTCCACGGTTTCAGGAATCGGATGAATATAAGAAGGAAGAAATTCCCGACTGTGAAACGGAAATGGATGAACAAATTATCACTCTTGATAGTTTGTTACAAACTCCGGGCCGCGAGTAGTATTTGACAGTGCTGTCTCCACAAGCGGCTCCTAATACATTGTGGTAAGAAGTTTTCTAAATAATTAATTTTTTTAATAAATATTTATTATAATTGTAATTATATTAATATAAATTTAAAATTTCTCTGTATAATTGAAATATTAGGTTTGACCGTGATAACGAGGCTATTACTCGTCAAATCGCAAAAATTTTGAAAAATAAATTTGACGGTCCGTACTATAGTGGGGCCGTCGTACCTGCTGAGAGGCAGGAAAAATATTTCATAGAGTTTACGGTAAGTTTTTTTTTAATTGTACATATTTTATAATATTTAAATAATATATATTAATATTTTCTAATTTAATTTCAAGCAATCGTACACGTGGGATCCTCTGATCACCCCGGTGGTACGAAAAGAGTTCAAGACCGTCTACGTAAGGCGGATGAAAGGGATGGTTAGCACGGTTCATACAATCGGAAAACATCCCCGATGGATTTCCCCAAGTCTGTACAAAATTATGACAGACTATTGGGGAACAAAAACATCTACCGAGAGGAGTACGAAATCCTCTCATAGACACAACTCCATTCGGGATGGTCTTGGGCCGCATAAACATTTATCGGGCCAAAAATCCTATATTCAGGTCCAGTAGGAAATGGTAAGTCAAAATTTTTTTTATTTAATTAACATTTTTGGTAGGAATTAAATAATATTTCAATATATGTGAAGAAACATAATTTGGGACGACCAGTCTCAATAGGTGAGGTCTTTATAAAGACTCACACAAAACCGGATGGTTCGTATGTAGATTTGAAAGCAAAACAAATCTGTGAAGCATAAGAACAAAATATCCAAGAGAAGATGGCGATCGTGGAGGTCGATCCAACAGAAACATCTGATGGAACCTCCCGTCCAATTGAGCTGACTCCAGAACAGAAGAATGGGATCTTCATTCAGGTAAAAAAAAAATTTCAAAGTTTTTTCTTTTAACATATTTTTGTAATTAATTAAATAATTAAATTTATTATTTAAATTATGTTTTTGTTATTTTGTAGTCTTCTGTTCAAGATGAACGAGACCATCTTTATGGACTCGGTAGCCTCAGCCGCATACAGTCTATGGGTAGACGTACTGGGGTACAAACCCATTCACCCGAGTACGTAATGCTTCTAGAACAAAACGCATTGATTGAAGCACAAAACACGCATATTATGGAAAGAAATGAGAAGATTGAAGAGCTGAACAGAGAAAACCAGAAGAAGATCTCGAGCTTGGAGATACTCCTCGGATATGTCCAACGGACGGATCCCGCATTCGTCTCCTATATGCGGGATAACGATTGCACAGGGGAACCATCGACGGCTCCGCCCACCACCCCATTTTCGTCATCAGATTTCCAATTTCCGCCACCTAAGAATTAGATTTTTTTTTTCATGTATTAAATAAATTTCAATAATAAATTTTATAATTTTAAATTTGTATATCTTTTTATTCAATATTTTATATTAATTAGTTCACATATTAGTAAAAATTAGTAAAAATTTAAATAATATGAATTTTAAACCAATTATAAGCTATTATATTAATATTTAATATTAAAACATAATAATATAAATTATTTGATTAATATTTCTAATTACAAAATATTAATATTATTATTGAAATTAATTTCCAAAATTATTATTCAAATTTAAATTTACAAATATTATTTTACATTTTTTTAAAATAATTTAAATATTTTGAAATTAAATTAAAAAAAAATTATTAATATATTTCTTTCCAAAATATACGAAATTATTTCAATAATAATAAAAAATATAATATTTTTTTAAATCTAATTACGGTGTAGTCGCAAATTAGTCCTAAATGAGTCGCAATTTTTGCCATCGATTTGCGACTCCTTCATACATGTGGTCGGAAATCAGTCACAAAAAATTGCGACTGATTTGCGACTACGAGAGTTGTGCAGTCGCAAAACAGTCACAAAAAATTATGACTGATTTGCGACTACGAGAGTTGTGCAGTCGCAAAACAGTCACAAAGAATTGTGACTGATTTGCGACTGCGGTTCTCCTGTAGTCGCAAATCAGTCACAAAAAAATGTGACTGATTTGCAACTGCGTTTCTCCCGTAGTCGCAAATCAGTCTCAAAATTTTGTGACTGTTTTGCGACTACATATTTAGCAACCACATACGTAGTCGCAAAACAGTAGCAAAATTTGTTACGGAAATTCAGTGGGAAATTAGTCGCAAAAATAGTCACCACCTTGTGGTCGCAACTTAGTCGCAAAAAGAACCACTATTTCCGTGGTCGCAAATCAGTCGCAAATATGCGACTACTTGTTTTTGCGACTAGTATTTTGCGACCACTTCACGTGGTCGCAAATTGCATGTTTTCTTATAGTGTATGATGATGAACATCATGATTCCATGGTCAATCAAAGACCTAAAAAGAATATTGTTAGGCCTGTTCGATTTAAAGATAAAAGGTTAATCATACTTACTCATGCTACTTTGCTGCTCCGTTAGATGAAGAAGAGCCATCATCTTATGATGAAGCAAAAGACGTTAACGAGTGAAAAACTACAATGAAGAAGGAGATGAATGCTCTCATAAATAATAAAACTTGGGATTTGGTTCCAAAACCCAAGGATGTCCAACCCATCTATTGTGAATGGTTGTATCTAATTAAGCAAAAACAGATAGGAGTATTGATAGATTTAAGGCAAGGTTGGTTGCTCGTGGATTCTCTCAAAAGTATGTAGAATAATATGATGAGACTTTCAGTTCAATGGCAAAGATGACTATGATACATTCACTTTTATCTTTAGCTGCTAGTTTTGGTTAGAAGTTATGACAATTAGATGTGAAGAATGCTTTTTTATATGGTGAGATTGATAAAAGTATTTTCATGGAGAAACCACTTGGCTTCAAATCACAAGAACATCCTTACTATATGTGCAAGCTTAAAAAGACTTTGTATGCTTAAAACAGTTCCACGTGTCTGATATGGAAAGCTTGCTCAATTTCTTCAGTTTTGCGATTATGTGCCATTAGATTCTGATTCGAGTTTATTCTTAAAAAAGAATGAAAGTGTTCACGTGATAGTTTTTATTTACATGGATGATATGATAATTACTGGTAATAATAGTGGTGAAATTGCTCATCTACAAGAGGATATGTCGGTGAAATTTGAAATGAAGAAGTTGGGTGAGCTAAATAATTTTTTTGGTTTGGAAGTTAAAAAAGTAAGTGGTGGAATATTCATCGGCCAACAAAGCTATGCAAAAAGGATTGTTGAGTGGTTTGGAATACACGAAGGGAAAACATGCACTACTCCAATACATGTGAACACAAAGCTCAGACGCGATGAAGAGTCCCTACTACCTGATACTTGACCTTATCGGTTTCTTGTAGGAAGTTTTTTATATTTAACTATAACAACAACTGACATTGCTTTTGCGGTAGGTCTTATAAGTCGTTTTATGCAATCACCAAAGAAACCACATCTAGAAGCACCAAACAAGATATTGAAATATGTGAACACAACTTTTGGCATGGGATTGGTGTAAAAGTAAAATGCTAAAATTTGTCTATATGGATTCACGAATGCTAACTTTAGTGGAGATCAAAATGATCAAAAATCAACTTCAGATTATGTGTTCTTATGTGGTGATACGAGTGTTTCCTAGTATTTCCTAGTGTTTCCTACTATAGCAAGAAGCAACCAACGATGTCACTATCTACTATTGAAGCAAGTATAAATCTTCAACATTAGCAGTTCAAAAGTGTGTATGGCTTATTAAGATATTGACCACATTGTTATCATCATATTTGAAGACCATTGACTACATTGTTATCCACACCTATTCAAATAATTGACTACATTGTTATCATCATCTTTTTAATTATTGTAGAATTCAATTAGTCATTTTGATGTGTATAAATAGCCTTGTAACATTCAAGTTAATCATCAAGTTTTAAGATTACCATTTCATATGGTATCAGAGCCATATCGATCAAAAAAAAATTTCTTTTTCTTCTTTGGCTCACGTTTTGTGACTACTTCTCTATTGTTGTCTAATATTCTCTAATCATGTCTGTTTCATCTGAATCCACGGCTACAACCTTAGCCAATCCGGTGGATCCTACAACACCAATTCTCTCAGTTAATATGACCGGTGTTACCAAGCTTATCACCATGAACTATATGTCATGGTGTCTTTAGCTTCGTTTATTTCTCGGTGGTCATGGGCTTTCTGCATACATTGACGAATCAGCCCCTATTCCAACCCCAACGATTACTGTTGATGACTCTGTTATTGTCAATCCAAAATTCACATCTTGGGTTCGACAAGATCAACTCATCTTTGTTGCTCTTCTCGGTTCAATTTCTATGCCCTTGCAATCCCCTGTGACCAACACCACCACCTCTCTTGAAGCATGGCAGATTCTTGCAAAAACCTATGGAACTCCATCTCGTGGGCATATAAGCAACTCAAAGATCAGTTGAAGAAAACCACAAAAAGTACCAAAACCATCGACGAGTACATGCAATTGATGAAATCCAAAGCTGATCAATTAACTCTTCTCGGCAAGCCTGTCGATCCTGAAGATCTTATTGAATTCATCATTGATGGTCTCCCTGAAGATTATCGTGCCTTGTGTGATGCTATTCAAAATCGTGAAACTGTTGTCTCATTTGAAGAATTTCATGAGAAACTTAGAAATCGCGAGGCTGCCATAATTTGCAATGCTTCTATTCCAACATCATTCCCTGTCAATGTTCATGCTGCTGCTACACATCCTCGCAACTATAATTGGAGGCCTCCTTATCGCCAGACAAATAATTCTCGTCCTGCTTATGAAAACAACTCTTTTGATCAAAGACGTCCATACCTTGGACGGTGCCAAGCGTGTGGGAAACAAGGCCATAATGCACAACGCTGCTATCAATACAATCTCATCCAACAATCGTCTTCACCACAAAACAACTGGCAGCCTCGTGCAAATATTGCCTTAGCTCCAGCTCATGAGACTCCATCTTGGCTTCTTGATAGTGGTGCTTCTCACCACATCACCTCCAACCTTCAAAATCTTTCTCTCCATGATCCATATGTTGGGATTGATAATGTTGTGATTGGCAATGGTCATGGTCTTCCAATTAAGAACACAGGCTCGACTACTCTCTCTACTCAATCTCATGATTTACAGTTATCTAATATCCTTCATGTTCCCACTATGGAAAAGAATCTTATTTCTGTCTATTGATTATGTGTTGATAACAATGTATCTGTTACGTTTTATCCTTTGGAATTTCAGGTGACGGATCTAAAGTCGGGAGCACTAGTCACAAAGGGCAAAGCTAAAGATGGGATGTATGAGTGGCCATTATTGTCCTCTGTTTCAGCCCCATATCGTGCACTTACTAGTTTTAAAACTTCTTTTTCGAATTGGCATTCTCGTTTGGGTCATCTCCATGTCGATCTTCTAAATAAAACAATTATCAGTTTTGAACTTCCTTTATCCAATAAAGCTTCTTCTTCTCTGTTTTACAAATCGTGTTCCCTAAATAAAAGCCACAAAATTCCTTTTGGTGTCAATACTATTCAATCGTCTAAACCACTCGAGCTTCTCTACACTGATTTGTGGACTTCTCCGACTTTTTCTTTTGATGGATACAAGTATTATTTAGTCTTTGTGGACCATTTTACTCGTTACACTTGGTTTTATCCACTAAAGAAAAAGTCTCAAGTGTTTGAAACCTTTGTCAAATTCAAAGCCTTGGTTGAAAACAAATTTCAAACCCGCATTATCACATTGTATTCTGATAATGGTGGTGAATTTATGGCAATGGAAAATTTTCTTTCCACTCATGGTATTTCTCATTTAGCAACTCCTCCTCACACTCCACAACATAATGGGATTTCTGAAAGAAAGCATAGACATATTGTTGAAACTGGCTTGTCTCTTCTTTCACATGCTTCTCTTCCCATTACATTTTGGTCTTTTGCCTTTGCCACGGCCGTTTATCTTATCAATCGTCTTCCCTCTTCTGCTCTTCATTTCAAAGTTCCTTATACTATGCTTTTTGGCACTTCTCCTAATTATCAAAAGCTTAGAGTCTTTGGTTGTCTTTGCTTTCCTTGGTTACGACCTTATACTTCCAATAAACTTGAACCTCGTTCTTCTCCATGTTTTTTTCTTGGATATTCCTTAACACAAAGTGGTTATTTTTGCTTTGATCCAAAAAGTTCACGTTTGTATGTGTCACGACATGTGGAGTTTTATGAGGACATCTTTCCTTGCTCACAATTATCTACTTCTTCTCAGTCGGCTCCAACCACTGAAGACATCTCCATCTCTTCTCTCTCTGTGACGCCACTCTTTCATCCCGAAGCTATGCATGCTCCTGACTTAGATTCATCACCGCCGACTTTGGAGGTGTCTTCGGAGGTACCATCTAACTCATCTCCTCTTGTTGTATCCTCTACTTCTGATGATACGGTTTCTACTAATGCACTTCCTATTACATCAACAACTGTTGAGCCTGCCTTGATGGTTAATGCACCTGTTAACATTCATTCTATGATCACAAGGGCTAAAAATCAAATCTCCAAGCCGAAGACTAAGTTTACTCTCGCTGCTGTAGTTGAACCTTACCACGAGATTGAACCTAGCACTTATCATTAAGCTCTTGCAGATCCCAATTGGCGTCATGCCATGAGTGATGAAATAAACTCCCAGATACGGAATGAGACATGGGACTTGGTTCCTCCTGATTCTTTGGAAAATCTTGTTGGTTGTCGTTGGGTCTTCCGCATAAAACGTCTTCCGGATGGTTCAATTGAGCGATACAAGGCAAGATTAGTTGTCAAAGGGTATAATCAACGTCCAGGAATAGACTACTTTGAGACCTTTAGTCCTGTTGTCAAAAGGGCATCAGTTCTTCTAGTACTTAGCCTTGCAACCTCACGCAATTGGACTCTTCGACAACTTGATATCAACAATGCTTTCCTACAAGGTCCCCTTGATGAAGTTGTGTTCATGGAACAACCTCCGGGTTTCGTTGATCGTGATCGGCCAAATCATGTGTGCCGTCTTAAGAAAGCTATTTATGGTTTGAAGTAAGCACCACGTGCTTGGTACAATGCACTTCGCTCGTTTCTTCTCGAATCAAGTTTTGTTAATTCATTGGCGGATGCATCTTTATTTATTCTTCAATCTTCTGATGTGATCATCTTTGCTCTTGTATATGTTGATGATATTGTCGTTACTGGCAATTCGGCAATTCATGTCCAAAGGTTCAATGATGTTCTTGGTCATCGATTTTCTCTCAAGGATATGGGTCCTCTCAACTATTTTCTTGGGATCGAAGTTGCTCGCACTACTTTTGGCCTCACACTTACACAAACTTCATATATCAATGACTTACTTCGGCGTGTTAACATGCTAGATGCCAAACCCGTTCACACTCCGATGGCCGACAAGCCACCTTTAACAAAACAGTGTGGTTCTGTTCTTTCCGATCCAACCGAGTATCGTATGGTTATTGGTTGTCTTCAATATTTGATTTACTCGTCCGGATATTGCCTTTGCGGTTAACAAATTGTCTCAATACATGCATCAAGCAACTTCAGAACATTGGGCTGCTGCAAAACGTATTTTGCGTTATCTTTGTGGTACTCGAGATCGTGGACTTTTCTTCTCGACATCTAATCCTCTTATTCTTCATGCTTACTCGGATGCTGACTGGGCTGGTGATAAAGACGATTATTCCTCTATGGGGGCGTATCTTGTGTATCTTGGACATCATCTCATCTCATGGTCTGCTAAGAAACAACCTACCATTGCTCGTTCCTCGACAGAGGCTGAGTATAAGTCTGTTGCAACGACAGCCTCTGAGGTTCAGTGGATTCGTTCTCTCCTTACTGAGTTGGGTGTTTCTCTCTCTACCGTTCCGGTTATTTACTGTGACAATGTGGGAGCCACCTATCTTTCTGCTAATCCTGTCTTTCATTCTCGTATGAAACATGTTGCTGTTGATTATCATTACATTCATGGTCTTGTTCAATCTGGTAATCTTCGTGTATCACATGTCGCATCTGCTGACCAGCTTGTTGATGGACTTACTAAGCCATTGCCTCGTGCTCGCTTTGTTCCATTGTGTTCCAAGATTGGTCTCACTCCGATTCGTCCATCTTGAGGGGGCGTATTAAGATATTGACCACATTGTTATCATCACATTTGAAGACTATTGACTACATTGTTATCCACACCTATTCAAATCATTGACTACATTGTTATTATCATCTTTTTAATTATTATAGAATTCAAGTAGTCATTTTGATGTGTATAAATAGCTTTGTAACATTCAAGTTAATCATCAAATTTTAAGATTACCATTTCATATGGTTTCGTAAACTTATTCAGGATTTGTTCGAACCAATCAATAAACCGATTGCAATTTACGGAAATAATCAAAGTGGTATTAAAATAGCAAATAATTCAGTGTTACATTCAAGAACGATTTATATTAAGTTAGAACATCACTAGAAAATGTATTTGGTGAAAAACTATTCCTATTTATACATTTCATCAAAACGCAAATTTGTCTGTAGTTCTGAATAACCTTCCACCTGAGCTAGAGACACTGACGTCTATGAAGAATATGATCATAGACCTTCATTTTAGTCGAGAGAAAGATCTTTTTTTGGAATAGCTGTGTAATTATTATGGATATACTAGAACCGGGAAAAATTAATTTATTGGTGTAATATCCAAAAGGCAAAAGAAAAACCAATCTCAAATGTCCTTAACATGAACACTCTTCCCGTCGTCTCCCTCACAGCTTCTTCCTTCAAATTCTTCCAATTTCCTTTTCTCTCTCATTCCCCAAAGTTTTGCTTCAGCAAGTCCTTAATCCTCAGACCAACACGTTTGGGACAAGTTTCCTTCAAATCCGTGAATTCTCTGTCACCGTCGCAGTCTCAGCTCTCCGAGGAGTACAAGGAAGAGGACGAGGACGAGGAGGAGGAAGAAGAAGAGGATGAGGACGACGGCGATGATGAAGCCGCAGACGAGTATGACGATTTTATTGATGAAACTCGAAATAGCGACGATGAAGCCGAGTTCTCGGTGGATTTGCCAGCGGAATCGGCTAGGCAAGGCATGGAGTTTAGATGGCAGAGGGTGGAGAAGCTTCGTAGTCTTGTTCGAGATTTTGGAGTCGAGATGATTGATATCGATGAACTTGTTTCTATCTACGATTTTCGTATCGACAAGTTTCAGGTTTGCTTATGTTATCAACTTCCTTCTTTTTTCTTTCTTTCTTTCAAACTATTCTCTGGATATGGAAGGTTTTGAAAGCTGAAATCGAATCCTTTTGGGCCAGAGATTGGCTATTGAGGCTTTTCTGAGAGGTTCTTCTGTGGTGGTTTCTGCTCCGACGAGCAGTGGGAAGACTTTGATTGCTGAAGCAGCAGCTGTTGCCACAGTGGCTCGAGGTCGCCGGTTGTTCTACACTACACCGCTTAAAGCACTCTCTAATCAAAAGTTTCGCGAGTTTAGGTAGTTGTACTTCTCATAAGATTTATTAGTAAGTTGTGGGAAGCAAGTATAATAGCTGAAATGTGGTTTAACTGTTGATATTTAGGGAGACATTTGGCGACGATAACGTTGGCTTACTCACAGGTGACTCTGCCATCAACAAAGATGCTCAGATTGTGATAATGACTACAGAGATTCTCCGCAACATGTTGTATCAAAGGTATTCCTCGTTTGGACTTGTATCTGGCCTCTTCAGGAGTTCCTTTAACCCCAATTTTTGTGTCGATTATCTTTAGTGTTGGAATGGCTTCTTCAGGAACTGGACTTTTTCATGTCGATGCAATTGTTTTGGACGAGGTTCATTATTTAAGCGACATATCGAGGGGGACTGTGTGGGAAGAGATAGTGAGTTCTTCTTCCACACTTTTCTTCTTTCGTCCAAAGGACTATTCATGGAGTGTCTCATTTGCATTTTGGTTTTTTAATATGTTCAGGTCATTTATTGCCCAAAGGAGGTTCAACTTATATGTCTATCAGCCACTGTTGCAAACCCAGATGAATTAGCTGGTTGGATTGGTGAGGTGAGTTTGTTGACAAATTTCCCTATGGGAATGCATTGCAGCTTTCCATTTTCATGTTCATTATCTTATCTGCTATTGTTAAGCAACATAATTACTTGTTTACTGATCAAGTACTCAATTCCTATAAACCACTAGTACTACAACTGCAATAATCCTTAGATTCATTAGCCACTGTTTATCTAAGATGTGTTAGCTGCCCATTGTGTTTTGTCCTCAGATACATGGTAAGACCGAGTTGGTAACATCGACAAGACGCCCAGTTCCATTAACTTGGTACTTCTCAACAAAACATTCTTTACTACCTCTGCTTGATGAGAAAGGGATACATGTGAATAGGTAACTTGTTCAACTCTATGCTTTTGTCAACAACATGCAATGTAGAATATTCTCTCTGATAATAATTGCAAGATGCTTTATTTACTGGAGCAGGAAGCTGTCTCTTAATTATTTGCAACTGTCTGCCTCAGAAGCTAGATATCGTGATGATGATGATGGGCGTAGGGGAAGGAGGTCAAGAAAACGAGGAGGTGATACAAGCTACAACAGCCTCATGAACATCTCTGATTATACTCTTTCAAAGAATGAGATAAACAAGATTCGCCGTTCACAGGTCTTACATTATGTTTCCTAACAAGGCATTTGTTGTTTACTTATACATGTGAATATGATTTTTTTTTTTAACTTCGCATGATATGTTAATGACTGAGCTGAATCTTGACTTTTAGGTACCTCAAATAAGCGACACATTATGGCACCTCCAGGGAAAAGATATGTTACCCGCAATATGGTTCATTTTTAACCGCAGAGGATGTGATGCAGCTGTACAATATGTTGAAAATTTTCAGCTTTTAGATGATTGCGAGAAGAGTGAAGTTGAGCTGGCCCTGAGGAAGTTCCGTATTCTTTATCCAGATGCAGTGAGAGAGAGTGCAGAGAAAGGACTGCTAAGGGGAATTGCTGCACATCATGCTGGATGTCTACCTCTTTGGAAATCTTTCATTGAGGATTTGTTTCAGCGAGGACTTGTTAAAGTTGTCTTTGCTACTGAGACACTTGCTGCTGGAATTAACATGCCGGCTAGAACGGCTGTTATTTCGTCTCTCACAAAAAAGGCTGGTAATGAACGAATACAGTTGGGTCCCAATGAATTGCTCCAGATGGCTGGGCGTGCTGGACGTAGAGGAATTGATGAAAAGGGTTACACTGTGCTGGTTCAGACTGCTTTTGAAGGCGCTGAAGAGTGCTGCAAACTTGTCTTTGCTGGAGTAAAACCTCTCGTGTCACAATTTACTGCTTCATATGGCATGGTACTGAATCTTGTTGCTGGTTCCAAAGTTACTCGTAAATCAAGTGGAACTGTGGACGGGAAAGTCTTACAAGCAGGGAGAAGTCTGGAAGAAGCCAAGAAATTAGTTGAGAAGAGTTTTGGAAACTATGTGAGCAGCAATGTGATGGTTGCTGCGAAGGAGGAACTCGCCGAAATTGACAAGAAGATCGAGATTCTGACATCAGAAATAAGCGATGAAGCAATAGATAAGAAGAGTAGGAAACTTCTGTCAGCGAAGGAATACAAGGAGATCACTGTACTTCAGGGAGAACTGCGGGAAGAGAAACGCAAGCGTACTGAACTACGAAGAAGGATGGAACTCGAAAGGTTCTCAGCTCTAAAACCACTTCTGAAAGGAATGGAAGAGGGAAACTTACCATTTATTTGTTTGGAGTTCAAAGATTCTGAAGGGATGCAGCGGTCAGTCCCTGCTGTTTACTTAGGACATATCGATTCATTTAATGGCTCAAAACTTCAGAAGATGATGTCTTTAGACGAATCTTTTGCATTGAACGTAATTGAGGATGAGCTGGCAGGTGGACTTGAAAAGCCTATTGTTAAACCATCTTACTATGTTGCCCTTGGTTCTGATAATTCATGGTATCTCTTTACTGAGAAATGGATAAGGGCTGTTTACAGGACTGGTTTCCCTAACATCGCTCTAGTGCTGGGAGATGCTTTGCCTCGAGAAATTATGAAGGCCCTTCTCGATAAAGCAGATATGCAGTGGGATAAACTAGCTGAATCTGAACTTGGAAGTATGTGGAGGATGGAAGGATCTTTAGAGACATGGTCCTGGAGTTTAAACGTACCCGTCCTAAGCAGCCTTTCCGAAGAGGACGAGGTGTTACATATGTCCCAAGAGTATGATAACGCTGCAGAACAATACAAGGAACAAAGGAGCAAAGTGTCGCGTTTGAAGAAGAGGATATCTCGGTCAGCAGGGTTCAGAGAATATAAGAAAATTCTAGAGAACGCAAAGCTGACGGTTGAGAAGATGAAACGGCTCAAGGCGAGATCAAGACGCCTCATAAACCGTTTAGAGCAGATCGAACCGTCTGGTTGGAAAGATTTCATGCGCGTAAGCAATGTCATTCACGAAAGCAGAGCATTGGACATTAACACACACTTGATATTTCCTCTGGGTGAAACAGCTGCTGCAATTCGAGGAGAAAACGAGCTCTGGCTTGCAATGGTGCTCCGGAATAAAGTCCTGGTGGATCTCAAGCCTCCTCAACTAGCTGGTGTATGTGCAAGTTTAGTTTCTGAAGGCATTAAAGTTCGACCTTGGAGAGACAACAACTATATATACGAGCCATCTGATACGGTAATAGACGTGGTGAATTTCTTAGAAGAACAGAGAAGCTCTCTTATAAAGCTTCAAGAGAAGCACGAGGTTGAGATTTCTTGTTGTTTGGACATTCAATTCTCTGGTATGGTTGAAGCTTGGGCTTCTGGATTAAGTTGGAAAGAAATGATGATGGAATGTGCAATGGACGAAGGTGATCTTGCTCGTCTCTTACGACGCACCATTGATCTCTTGGCTCAGATTCCTAAATTGCCTGATATTGACCCGACGCTGCAACGTAGTGCAGCAGCTGCAGCAGACATCATGGACCGTCCACCAATTAGCGAGCTTGCTGGTTAAAGAGGCTCCACGTTAGCTGTCTTTAGTGAACATTAGAAATTGTGCAAGAACTGCATATGTAAGAATTGGGGATACAAAACAAATTTTCATTCAAGTGATTAATGTTGGAAAGAATAGGGTCAAACAAAAGAGGAATTTGGAGTTAATGTTATAACATACAAAGCCTATATACACAACTGTGGAAAAATAAAAGACTTGAAGGCTTGGGCAGCTAATCCTTTTAGTATTCCTTCGATTTTTCCCTCTCTCCCTTTTTATTTTCTGTAAAATTCAACAGGGACCAGAGACAGGAACAGAAGTGAGAGCCATCTTAAGTTTCTTCTCTTCTGACATTTCTCAATGCTGAGACAAGCAGAGAATGGCAACCTTTTGTTTCTGAAAGAATGTGAAGTTGCTCTATTCCCGAGCTTTCCCCTGTGGTGAGTGAGAGATTTCACTGTCCTGTGAGGAGCTTTTGGTATCTTTGTATCCTTCTTTGTCTGAATAAAGAACCACTGGAAACAGGGTTCTGTCTGCTTTGGTTCAAAACTTTCCTCCTCTTAGCACGATGCAAAACATCCTCTGTGTCTAATACATAGGAGACCTGCAGGATATACAGGACAATTGTTTTATAAATAACAAGCTTAAAGTCTTTATCATGGGAACTCCACAAGTTAAGCAGAAAATAGGGAAATGTACCTTTGAAGAATTGCAGGTTATCTTACACTCCAAACCGTTGTTAATCTTAACTTGATCCATGGTGTAGAGTTCATCGTCACCACCGTTTTTACGCTTATTCCTGGGGGAAAAAGAGAGCATCTGATTAGTTTCCCGTTATCTTCTAGAGCGATGAGATAGTCCTTTGTCAATACCCTACATACCGTTTCAGATAGATTCGGGGATTTTCTTTCACATTAGGTTGGTAAGAAAGGAAGTTATTGTGGAGATAGGCTGCAAATGTTGGGTCCATGGATATGGATGTCACATCAGGCTTATCATGTCCGTAGTCCAGAAGCTGTATCGAGAGTTTGGTTGTTGTCGATACTCTCTGCACAAATAAAAGCAAGAAGACACATATCTTATCAAGGTCCTAGGTCATAAGCGAGCTTGGTACAAACTGTGGAAGGGTACATAGTTCTTACGCATTCAACACGGTAAATATCCTCATCAGGAAGAAGAACACGTGCATTTTCGTAGTAAACAGCATCGAGAAACTTTTCAGGCTTTCTAGATTTCTCATAGGAATATAGCTGTTGTAGTTTGTTGTCCATCTCATCAGCTGCTACTCCTTGGAGCTAAATGATCAAATTGGTCAGTTGAATCATAGAAGAAAGGATAGACAAGGAGATCAAGAAAGTAACCTACATGCTTAATGAGCTTATAGATCAGTTTGTCCAATGTGAAAAGAACATATGACTGAGTCCCAATTATTGCTCGGCAATCATCTTCAAACTTCGAATTATCAGAGGTGCCATCGAGCAAGTTGTAGAGAGCATTCATAAATCTGTTCCAACACCAAAACTAGATGTAAGTAGCAACAAAGATGCATCTTGTAGTGACTGCATACAAATTGCAAGGGCAAATACCTAGCGTAGGAATCTGCAGGGTTTGTTGAATTTGAGGTCTTCCATTTTCTTTCTGGGGACGACGAATTGATTTTTGCTGATAATATTCGGTCATACAATATCTGTTTACAAGTAACCACAAACAAGTTAGCTTTACGGAAAATTTCATCCACATTGTTTTGCAAATGATCTGTTTACCCGATGAAGCCTGAATAGAACGTAAAAGGAGTCATTCCCATAAAAGACTCGGGAGTTCTTCTGAGAACTATCTTTGTCCTTATCGCGTAAAGCTGGAGGGACATATTTTGCAAGCGGCTTCACAAGTAGCAGGTTTCGCACTGAAATGGGCAACAAAGGCCTATCTCCTTCAGCATCATCATGTGCCTCAGACATTCCTTCTTCAGCCTCACCTTCACTTTCTGCCTTGCTATTGTGTTCCATATCATCTTCGGGGTAACAATCTTCACCATCACCAGACTCAGTTCTAGAAACATCACCATTCTGGGATGTGTTTCCACTGCCATCTGATGATCTTGGGACACTTTCATCCCCCTCATCATTCTCACCGCTACTTCTCTGGTTTAAGTTATTTCCAGCACTATCTTTACCTTTGCTGAGAGCCTCTACGTCATTCTCTGCATGAACAGCAAAATTATCTTCCTCAAAATCTCCTGTTGGAGAAAGTTCACCCTCTTCTCTTTCAACTTTGGTTTGCCCAGTGAACATTTCGATAGATCTTTGATTACTCGATGTTTCTGCCAATGTCCCATTTGGTAGTACTTGATTGTTACCAATCTGCTGGAATAATATTATATCATTGTCATTTCTTGGCAAACTCAGGACTAAGGATACTACCATCTAAAGGATTGTAAACTCTATAGCATACGAAACCTAAACACTAGTATAAGAGTAGGTAAAATTGTATCAGATCAACATTTCAATATATGCAATATACAAGGATTACATAAGTTACCCATTGTGCAGCAATACCTCTATGTGTGACCCATTTACGTGATTTGGCTTCAAGTCCATCTCCGTTCCACTGACTAACGCACTAGGTTTTGGATTACTATTGCTAAGCCCTGTTCGAGTAAAAAGGGAAGGATACCATTCATCATCTAAGAACAAGAAAAGTTACTCTTATCAAGCAAAGTTACAAGTGCTTACCAGGAGTGGATAAAATGCTGATTTTTCCATTCCTTTGAGGTAGGAACCCATCCACATGCAGTGCATTTGAGATATGCACATGTTCAATAGAAACAGCTGGTTTGATTTCCGGCCTTTCGTCAGGTATGGTTAGATTCTTCGGTTTATCATTAAGAGTGTTGTCACATACTAAGGCATCTGAGGTCTTACTAGCAATGACATTTCTATCCAAATCACTAGCTTGCCGCAATTGATTACTTTCACTGGCATTTCGAGGGCCATTTGACCGGACAGAACTGGCAACACTAGCTCCATTTTGAGGACTACATTCGCTTGCATTGCCACGTTTAAAATTCTGGTTCATAGACTTGACCGCATCTTCTCGGTCTTCAGCACCTTGAGGGCGAGAAGGAACACCAAACATGGGTTCCAAAAATTCTGTCCATACCTTCATTACGTTATCGAACTGTTCGGCTGAACACATTTCTCCACATGAATACTTGATCAGCTGATACAGATCTTCATGAAGATCAGGATCCGGATAATCGAAACTCATGTTGGAGGAAATAGTGCGTCTACTTCCACCGGCAAGAATAAGAAGTGCATCATCTTCTGTTCGCTTCTTTTCAGAGATCTCTTTTATCTCTGCAAGCAAAGCTGCAGCGAAAGATAGTGGTACATAAGAATTTTGTATACACTGTAGAGGAATGTAACTAGGAACAAACGGTCTAAGAATAATTTGACTCCAGATCAACTGTGTAATGGGTAGTAAACCTTTCGTGCTCAGATTCTTTGAATCCTGCTGTTTGAAATAAAAACTGCGATGATCAAGTGATCTGTGGTAGTTCTTGGTATATATGTCAGCCCAGACTTTGTTAAAATCAGAACGACACCTAGCCCACTCTTCTTGCTTTTGTTTCAAACGGGTCAGTATTACAGGTAAAGCAATATACGCATTCTTCTTTAACAAATCCATCACATCGAGCCCATGGTCACCGTATAACCGTTCAATGCATCTTAGGTTTAGAGCTACAAGACAATAAAAAAATATCCGTCAGCCACAAAGGAAAGAATTCGCATTATCAGCTTTGCTACAAGACAATAACATACAAACTTCAGCAGTCACACAGAGAAGAGTTCAGACTTTATAATGCTCTTGTTCCCACCAACTTATATCTATATACCTGTGAGGTGAGCCTCGATACAGATAGGAGAGTCGGTTTTCAATTCATTACTGTTAATCTTTGCCAATAACTCTTCCACTCGAGTCGTGGCTGAGTTCACAGACTCTAACAGCATGTCTAGCTCAAACCTAAAACACAGAAACTGAAAATTTATCCAAACTATTCCAAGAAAATGCTTAACAAATAACAAAAGGCAGTCTGGTTTTTGATCGAGAGAACATATAAATCAGGTACCAAGATGAAGTGACAATAATTTATCTGAGATAAGTGGTCCGTTTACATAAATTAATAAGTAACCTGTCATCTTCACATCGGAAGAGGCTTTCTTCGTACTGGTTCTTCCGCATGTGTTTAAATGAATAGTCTTCACTTCCTGAAGTGACAGAGACCCAATGATCATTAAGCACCTGCCTACCAATCTCCATTTTTTGGCTTGCAATTGGAATTGGGTACTGCAAGAAAACAAAATATGTACATTTAACTGATAAAAATCAAGATGAGAAGATTCGTTAATGATGAACTATAGGCCCATACACTTTTTGGAAGTAACCGATAACTAGGAGTGCACTGTTCACAGTTTGATAGATCTAGTTCACTGATAGGTTTAGCCCATTTCTGGCTCGCTACTGCCTTTTCAAGCCTCTCCTTCTCATGGTCTCTTTCTCTAAACCTTTCAGTCTTCTCACGCTCTCGGTCTGTATCTTTGTCCTGTGACTTAGTAGGCTGAGGACATTTCCCTTCAATCCACAACGATTCTGTAGTCACAGCAACCAAATGGTTAGAGCTAATTTTATTTCTTGTATCTGGAGAGAAACATCAAATGTATGTTACAAAAATAACTAGACTTACTCTTTGTCACGATACCAGAGAGTAATCCATCTGCAGAAAGAAAAAAAGGGGGGTCAAATCTTTAACCTTCCACTAGCAAATGTAAGAAGAGAGTACACATGTTTCACTGGTTACCATTCTTTTCACACTGAACCAAAAAGACTCTGAAGGCTTCCATAAGGTCTGGATATATTCCAATTAAATTGCCAACCTGATACAAGAACATATGTCCGGAAAATCGCATAAGATATCTCACAATCTTCTCCAGTTTAACTGTGCAGAGTGAAAATTTGAGTCAGCATAAAACATACCAAAGACTGCAATTCTGGTTGGCTAATTATTTCCTTTGAAAATAAATTAAGACATCGTAAGAACTCCTGGTAGTCAGAGGTATTAAGCTTTGCCTTCACTCTATCAACAAAAGCAAGTTCTGGGATATGGCCTGTCATCAGAAAATTCAATTTCAGGACACAACGAATAGCAGACAAGGCTGCAAGAAATCATAATAAGAAATCAAGAAACTCATTTCTAGCTATCCCGGATCAATTATCACACTGATTTGTTTAATGTATAAAATAGGGAAAACGCGAAATCTGCTTTCCTAGCACCTTTTTCGTCATAAGTAGATGAAGTGGGAATGGCTTGAGAAAACTTGTCTCCTTCCCTAGCTTGATTTGAAACTTCAGCAGAATCATCATCCCTTAGTATCAGCTTCTTTTTACTGTGGATGAATTGCTCTTTTTGGCTATCGTGTTCAAGACCTCTGTTATCTATTCCGTAACCTCTCCTGTCTTTGTCATCCATGTAATCATTCTTTTTGTCAATGCGTCTGATGTCTTCTTTATTTTCTCTCAACAAAGATCTCTCATGGTCTAGGTCCATATGTTCGATTTTGAGGTTGCGGTCAGGATGTGAAGTAGTGATCCGGTCCTTCTGCAACAATGCACAAAAAAGTGATGGCTCTGGGTATGAGTATCCAATAGCATATCAAGCGTAGTGCGCAACTATCCCAAGAGAAAAAAAGAACCTTATCAGAGTCCCGCAAGGTGGGAAGAGATTTAATGCCTCTATCACGTACTGAAATTTTTACAGAATCATTAGCAGAGGCAGTTCCTGAAGTATCAGGGAGAAAGTGAGTGAACTCCACAAGCAAATCGTGATGGTCCCGGAAAAGGATAGCCACCTGCAAGATATGCATGTCAAACTAAGGCAAGAAGGGCAACCAAATCAATGAAAAACATTATACCGCAAGTGGCTACAAACATACCTCCTGGTAAACATCAGTAATAGACTTGTTTTCCTTTCTATACATGTTCAAAATGTCTAAAAATGATTTGTATACACGATCATCACCTTGAAACCTTGTCTGCAGATAAATGGTAGTTAAGACTTAAGAGGGAAGTAGCAAAGAGAGCAAGGGGAAAATGAACCACATAAAAATCTCTACCTTAATCTTGTTGACAAAACTAATAGCTTCCTCAAACTCAACAGGCTTCTTTGGCAGAGGTTCGTCATCCTCGGGTAGGAGGGTTATCTCGAAACCCTTTGGCAAGAAAGTATTGAAACCCAGAATCAGTTCCCGGTTCCCCTTGAAGAGTTCTTTTACCCTCAAGATGACACCACTAGTATCAACTCTGCAATTGAAAACAAAATCCAATTTAGTTCCACAGAAATCAGAAGAGCATTTATTATCTGGACAGAAATTGAACACAAGAGCAAAACCAGTGAGCAAAAACTATACCTCTGAGCTTTGAAATCTTTCATGACCTCAAGAAACTCATCGTATTTTTCACGTTTATCTTGAAATTTATCCTTGACAGCCTTGAGATATGCTAGTGCATCATTTGTAGTCAGCTTCTGTGAGCTCCCTCCTCCAACCATGGCTTGAAATTGGCCACAGCTTCTTCATCAACCAGAGGAAAAAAAAAGAAAAAAAAAAGAGCCTTTTAGCGACAAAACAGATTACTATGCTTCTTCAAAACACACATTCCTCAATGACTTTAGTCTTCAATCACACTGACAACAAATTTCGCCAATAGATCAGCACAAGATTACATAACAACGAGAAGAATATTAAAAAGAAAAAAACTCAATTCACCAATTAAAATCTTGCAACTCGAGGAAAATTTAGCATCGAGAAGAAATCTTCGAGTTTGAGTATTCATGAAATTTCAATCTCACGAAAAGAACAAAATCTATAAATCCTTTGATATTTAATCCACAAATCAAATCTTTAGAAGACTGAAAAATCAATCAAAATAAACAAAACCATATCCCGAAGAATCGAACTTGGAGGCAATCCAAAGCAGTAGGAGTAGATCTAGCAACTAGAGAACAATCAAAGCTAAAATCGAAAAGGAGTTAGAGACAATGAAGCTGAAAAATTCGATCTTAACTTAATCCTTGTGATTATTTTTGACATTACGGCGCTTGGAGATAAGAATTAAAAACGCTTCGAAAACAAAAGCAATAAAAAGGAAAAAGGATTTTAGAAAAAAAGGAAAGAAGAGAAAGATCATCGTAGAGTTACCGAATTTCGTAGAGACACAAGTCTACAAGCACAAGCTTCCTCCTTACCGCACACGGAAACACACCAGAGAGACAAGACTTTAAACAAACTTTGCAGAACACAAAGAAAGAAAGAAACTTAAATAAGACAAGAGTTAAAAAATATTTATGATGAAGATGAGAGACTTCTCTAAGGATTATTTTTATGTAATGTAATTTTCTTTAAAAATGTTTTAAGATGTGGTGTAATTCTAATATTAATTAAGATTTAATACCCTTTTTTAAAATTAATCAGAAAACAAATTGTTTCCTTTTCTTTCACCATATTTTAACCAAAAATGGTCTCTTATTGTTGTTTGCTTTTCGTTTACCATATTTTGTTTTAGGTAACATAAAATAAAAATATCAATAGTGAATAAAATAAAAACATAATTTGTATCGATGAATAGAAATTAAAAAAAAATATGAAAAACAACTTATAGACAGGCGATGCTAGGTTGCTTAAAGGTTGGGTTACCGGTTATAGCCGGTGAGTATAAACTGGGGATTAGGGCACAGAAGTAGCCAAAGTAGGGATTGGATTGGGACCTTGCAATTTGGGGTGGTAATGTAATATAGTGGCAATATTGTGGTTTTCGAGAGATGGTGGGATAAACTAGGAAATTCAGATAAAAGTTTAACTATCAATGTCATGTGTTATAGAATTAGTAAAAGTAGTTTTTTTTTATTGATTTAGAAAGAATTATGCCAGTTTTGTATTAAGTATAGTGGAAATTATTGGATTTTTTTTATGTAAGGGAATTATTTACAGTACAGAAACATACAAGTGATTTATGAAGGTGGGTATGCGTTTTGTAAAATTGGTTCTGATTATTGACATCCAATGTAATTGACATTGAATAAAAATATTATTAAGAAGTTGGAACTTTTATGTCGGTTTAGTATAGCTTTGTTAATCATGATATAGGACATTGTTATTGCTTTTGTTAATTCTGTGAATAAAACAGAATATTGACTTCTTTTTTATACGTGTAAAATTACCATAATGGGCATTTGGTCTAGTGGTATGATTCTCGCTTAGGGTGCGAGAGGTCCCGAGTTCAATTCTCGGAATGCCCCCTTTTCTTTACTAAAAGCTTTTATTTAAGATTTATTTCGTCCTTTTCTGATTTTCTAAATACTAACCTTTAGGCCGAATATTAGAAATACTTTGGGGGCAAATATTAGCATTAGATAATATTTTGTTAACGGCCCATAATATACTTTTAAAAACCCACGGCCCAATATATTTTTAAAGTCTTTATGCATTGAATTTCCTTGTCTTCATGTAGGCAATATTATATTTACATGAACTAGTTTTAGGTTTTTGTATGGAATTCACTAGGTTTAGATTCGTATTTAGGGAAAAAAAATTTGTATATTATAACTAATTAATTATTTAATAAATATAAATTAGATATTTATATAATTTTTTTAAATATTTTGAATATAAACAAATAATACATAAATATTTTAAATTTTATAAGTTGATTATCTATTAATACATAATTTTTTTTATTTTTTTATCATGTATTTAAATATTTATATATATAATATATTATTAATTATATATAGTATTATGTAATTGAATTCAAAAAGTATTTCTATAATTTAAATAAATTACATATATCATTGATCTCATAGTAAAAATATATTAATTTTCTAACCAAATTAATAGTATTATGATATATTATAATTATTTTAATAATTTATATCTATTTTTATATTTATTTTAAATTATTTATAAATTATTGTATATGTAAATTACATGGATTTGAATACATATCGACCTCAACTTCAATATTTTTGTTAATAACATGGATTTGAATACTTTAATAACATGGATTCGAACATAATATTTTTGGACCTCAACTTCAAATTTGTAAAGATTTTGTTTATTTCAGAGATGATGAAATATACCCACACGACCAAATTTTTTGACATAATGAAGATTTTTAATGGTTTTAGAAAGATTTCTAAGCTAAAAACATTTGTACTGTATTTTCTTTTATACAAGATTCTCGTATGACTTATCTTAAGAATGTGAAGAAAATGTTATGCGTTATAATGCAAAAGAGTAATGGATTTGGTTATTAAATATCTTAAGAGCAAATTAATCATACATTGCATTACCAAACCAAACAAAAAAAAAAACTTATCAGATTTTGATAAACTGAGAGAACTCAACAAACAAATCGTGATGGTCTCGGAAAAGTATTGCAACCTACAAAAATAAACATATCAAACTAAGACAAGAAGTAAACAAATTAAAACAATTAATGAAAAACATTATATCACAATTTGCTGCAAACATACCTCGTGGTAGACATAACTAATTGAGTACTGTCCTTTTTTATACGAGTGTAAAATATCTACGAATGATTTGTAAGAATGATCATCGCCATGAAACCTTTTCTGCATAAAAAAGCAATGATACTTTTAGAGGTATATAGTAAGCAAAGATTAAAAGGAGAATTTAGATTGCCACATTAAAATCTCTACCTTAATCTTGTTGATCAAACTAATAGCTTTCTTAAAATCATTCGGTCGAAGTTGGTTAACTTCGGTTATCTCGAAACCCTTTGGCAAGAAAGCATCGAAACCCAGAATCAGCTCTTTTTGGTCCTTGAAGAGTTCTTTTACTCTTAATCTCAAACCAATAACATCAATTCTACAATAAAAACACAATCAAATTCAGTTTCATAACTAAAGAGATGAAACTAATGAAAGAGCAAAACCAAATTATTAACAGTGAGAATAGAAAAACAATACCTCTGAGCTTTAAAGTCATTCATGGCCTGAAGAAACTCTTCATATATTTCACACTTATCTTGATAAGTATTCTTCACTGTCTTGATATATTTTATCCCATCATGAATGGTTAGCGTTTGTTCAACCATGTTTTCAAATTGGCCCAAAGCCTCCATTACCCAGAGAACACAGAGAAATATTTTTAGCAGCAAAATCAACGGCAAATCGGAACAAAGAAATTAAAAATCTATATATACATATATATATTCTTAAATAAGAATCAAACATTCTAAACGAAAATTTTAAAAGAAACAAGTATGAGAATTGGAGAGAAGATCATCGTACAATTGTCGCAAAAACGTAGAGAGATATGTTTCCTGCTTACTGAACTCGAAACACAATTGATACGATTCTTAAAATAATTTCCATAAGATAAGAAACTAATATATAAGACAATCATGATAAGTTGTCTTATGGAAATAATGTTTTGGTAAAAAAAAGCTAAAAGGGAAATTTAAATTTTGAAAAATATTCTCTAACATTTTAAGGTTTAAAATAAAAAAGTAAAATATTTTAAAATTTTAAGATTAAAAATTTCTATTTTAAGAATTATAACTTTTTATCATATTTATCCCAATGCACTGATGCAATAATCCAATTAAAGATATTTCTAAAGAGATGTCAAATTTTAACTCTAAATATCTTAAGAATTCCTAAAATATTATTTGAAAAACATTTTAAAAAAATAATCCGATATTTACAATCGTTACTTCTCTAATATTACTAATTTCATCTTACCCTTACGTGTTATTAACAAAAATGTCATGTTGACGTATCATATTTACAATAAGTTTCAAATAAATATATAAATAGATTTAAGTTATTAGAATAATTATGATATCTGTCATTGTTATTAATTTAGTTAGACAATCAATATATTTTATTAAACTAACAAAAATACTATTAAATTCATAAAAATAATTTTTTTCTATAATTTATATGTACAAAAATTATTATTAAAAATTAATTTTAAATAAAAATTAAAATTCTATAAATATTTAATTTATATATAGTAATAAAAATATTATATAATTTACAAATATTAGAGTGGGTATAAATCTAGTTAATGGTATTACATTCTGAATTTTAACTTTCAAACCTTTCATAATATTGACATATAAAACTCGAGAACTAGCTTTAGAATTTGCGCTGCAAAAAAATTAACGATATAGTTAACAAAGTCGTATATTTTCTATCGAAAACAATCATGTCTTTTTTATTTATCAATTTTTAGTAATAAAAAGTTATTAAAATGCCTAATTTCATGTAATCCTCTCTGTACATGGTTAAAATGCATATATATGAGTCGTATGAACGCCTATTGTCGTGAAACTTTGTTTACATATAAACAAAAATCGAAAAGAAATAAAATTCAAATTCAAACTGAAATAGTTTTTACGATTGACATTTCTACTTCAACGAATTTTTAACCAAATAGTTTAGTTGATATGGTTATTTGTATATCAATTTTTTATGTTAATAATAAATAACATATAAATTATTAATATACAATATAATTTTCTAATTTTTTATTTCTTTTAAATAACTTAAATTTTAAATTTCAAGTTTAATATCCCTAATATATTATTTGATAAATTTTTTAACAAACTAACTTTGATCTAATGTGTTAATAACAAAAATGACAGCTGACGTGTCAACATCACATCGAATTTCAGTTTAAATATATAAAAATATTTTAAGTTACTAGAATAATTATAATACATGTCACTGATATTAATTTGGTTAGAAAATAGATATATTTAATTCAACTAATCAAAAAATACTATTACATTTTCAAAAACAATAATTTTTATTTTTTTATTTTTTTATACGTTAATTTATAAATATAAATAGATTTAAGTTATTACCGTAATCTCTAATATATTATTTAATAAACATTTTAAGAAAATAACTTTATTTTGATATGTTATTAATTTAGTTAGACAATTAATATATTTTATTAAACTAATAAAAAAATACTATTAAATTCATAAAAAATAATTTTTTTTAAATGTTTTAAATTAATATTAAAAGTAATTTAAAATAAAATTTAAAATTATATAAATATGTAATTTATATTTACTAATAAAATATAATTTATAAATATTTTTTTGGATATAAATCAAGTTTTAGACATTATATGCTACAAAAAAAAAAATACAGTAACTACCCAAAAACAGTTTTATACCATAATAACGCTTTTCGTCCCAAGAATTCCCACCTACTACAAATAACCCTAACTCTAAAACATGTGCTTTATCTGCCGCAAACAGATTCTCTCTCTCTCTCTCTCTCTCCAACTTCGAAAACTCACAGAGAAGGTCATAAAACCCCATCTTTCTCTCTCTCTCTCTCTCTCCAACTTCGAAAACTCACAGAGAAGGTCATAAAACCCCATCTCTCTCTCTCTCTCTCTCTCTCTCGCTCTCATCTCTTGCTCTCATCTCTCGATTTCTTAATCTAAAGATGAACACGAACTTGGCACAAAGACGAGGAAGATGCCAGAGCGAATGATGGAATTCACGTCGCTCCAATCGTTAGGCTTGAGGAGGTTGCAGTAACTACCAGCGAGGTAGACGAAGACGCCGTACTCGATCCTGTAAATGTATTCTTAATTGGTGTCTAGAATGTTTTATATCGATCGTTTAGGGTTTAGCTTCTCTGCTGAGTGATGATTTATATGGCATAATTATTCCTCTATATCTATATATGTATTTTTAATGTATTTATATGGCAGAAGTATACAGTATCTACAATTATTCTTATATAAATTTATATACATTTTTTTTGTAATCGCAACCACTATCATCTCAAAAGATTACTTTGTGATTATAAATAATTATATTTTTAAAATATTTTTCAAATAATATATTAGAGATATTGATATATCTTATATGTTGTCAACTTTTTGGTACACTAACGAATTCAATGAACCCTGAACATTTTCCATTTATTAAAACAAGAATTTTGTTTACAAATAAGTATTTCAAAATTTTGATTATTTAGAAGAGAAGATGACAATAGTTTTAGTTTCCACTGATTACTTGAGATGCCGGAATTGAGACTATGTCTCACGTATTGCTTTACTGTCTCTTTGCGGAAGAAATTTGGGGCCTTGTACTTGGCCGCATAGGTCAACCAAGCACTACCTTTCTCTCATCACCTGTCCAAGCAACCATCGTTATCATTCACCCCATTTCTTGAGACATACTTTTTGTCCATAGAACTCACAAGACATGTTTCAATCTTCTTTCCTTTTGGTTTAAGCATATGTACACCATTTTTTCCGTGGATGCCTCTTCTAATTTCTTTAATCTTTTAAATTTAATTTTTTTCACTTTTATTATAAGCTATGTAATCAAACTCCGTTCTAATTTTTGATAATAATATTCACAAATTATCAAAAACAAAACTCAATGTTTATGAAACTTTATTAATGATGATTTACGGCATTACAAATCTCAAAATTTTTAATCATTTTGAAGATCGTGCAGGGTTGCTCAAACTACAACATTATACTTATTGCACACATAACGCATCCTTCTCTCCAAAATACCATCTTTATTTTTTTTGAGGCAGAAAGTCAGTAAATCTCATAAGCAAATCTTGATGGTCTTGGAAAATGATGGTCATCTGTAAAATAAGCATATCATAAATGAAAAATGACATTTAAAATAAACAGTATACAAAAATAGTGAACAGACATATATATAAATATATATACCTCATGGTAGAGATCAGCAATGCTCTTGTTTTCCTTTTTATACATAGTTAAAATGTATAAAAATGAGTTGTATGCATGCTTATTATTCCAAAACCTTATCTACATTTAAATAAATGATAGTTAAGAGAAAAGAATAAAAACATAATCATAGAGTTTCTATTAAGGGAAAGGCAAGAAAAGACCAAAGATCAAATTAACTCTATTAAATCTAAGCCGGTTTCGATTTTTTTGTTGGTAAGATCAAAAAACCATTCGATTATTTTTATATTTCGGTTCGATTTCGGTTTGGTTATACTTCAGTTTTGGTCGATCCGATTATTAAATTTAAAAATTAAAAATAACTGAAACAACAAAAAATAAATAAAAATAACCGAAATATCTACGTACACCATTACTAAATTTTTAATCATAAATTTTTAAATCCTAAAATTTAGAAAAAAATTACATAGTAAAAAAATATAACCGAAATAAATCTACATGCTTGCAGCCTTACACAATAAATGTTAAACAATATGACTGACATTTTTACCCTAAAATCTTTAGAAAATGATTTCTTTTTAGATTTAGAAGATTCATCCTTCTTTTTAGTTACATTTTCACCCTAAAATCTTTAGAGATTTCTTTCTAAATTTAGAAGATTCGTCCTTCTTTTTAGTTTACATTTTCACCCTAAAATCTTTAGATATTTCTTTCTAGATTTTGAAGATTCATCATTCTTTTTAGTTTACATTTTTGCAGATCTTCTGTATAGCATTATATTGTTCCTCCTATGTACACATATATATCTAATTACAAAATATACAATATTAACCACTATTCTTATATATGCATCATTTTTAACAAAAAAGCAAACCTAAATCAAACTATACAAGCCTAACCTATACCAAACAAAGTCGAAATACAAATCATTACATTTGGTTTGAGCCACAAAACACTACTAAATCAATAAAAAAAAAAATCAAAATCAAACTGTAAACCCTATTTCATTGGCAGATATAGTGCACCTACCTTGACCTTATTGACAAATCTATATGCCTCATCAAAGTTATTTGGTAGAGTTTTGTCACCTGCAAGTATTATCTGGTAATCCTTTGGCAAAAATGTATTGAAACCTAAAAGAAGCTCGTCTTCCCCTTTGAAGAGTTCTTTAACTTGTAATATGACATCATATGTATCAATTCTACAATGCAAACACTACGAAAGTCAGTTAAGGAAAGAGCAATGCCAATCAATACAATGAATATATGAACAAAAACTAAGTACTTATGAGCTTTGAAGTCTTTCATGACTTTAAGAAATCTATCATATATTTCAGGATTGTCTTGAAATTTATCCTTCACAATCTGGAGGTAGGCAAGTGCATCGCTTGTAGTTAATGCAACCATGATTTGAAATTCGCAAGAGCTTCATTATCCATAGAAAAGAACAGAAAATAGATGAATTCAGGGCTCCCAACATTAGTAACAGCAACATCTATATAATCAAAATAACAAAACTCAAAACCATCCTAAACACGAATATGACACACAAACAAGCAGGAGATATAACAGATTAGAGAAAATATTGCAATGGATATCAAAGAAAGTTGGAATCTAATTCACATTATATTTCAATACAAGGATTAAGCCAAGAGAGGACAAAAGTGAAGAGGAACATCAATCAAATATGGACAGAACACAAACATTTTACTCTCCTTAACTCACACGAAACACGTACGCAGATACAAGACTTTAACAGCTTTTTATAAATACAAGAATGGCTTTTGGTGTTTTACAGAATCACGTTACGTTTATATAATGTGAATATATAACATTAAACACAGTCGTTTTTAATTGTTTTTTTCGTGGGGTTTAAGTATACAATCTTTTTGTTAGCATAATTATCTGATTTTCTCTCCATTTTCGAATTTTTTTTCCTCTTTTTTTCTTCGATTCTTGATTAAGTAAACTCGTTATCCATATATACTTTACACAAAATTTAAAAATACTTCATAACTCAAATTTACTTAGAACTTTGCCGCGATTAATGCGTTGTTTTGTTTCGACTTCCCAAATCTAATTCAAATTATTTTTAAATTCTATTATAACGTAAGCAATATTTAAGTTTTGAAGTCATAGTTTATTTATTGAGTTCCACAAACCAAACGACGTGATTATTTTAGTGTAAATAATATTTAATCCTACGTTGATTTATTGAAAGCCTCAAAAATCGTAATTGATTTATTATTGATTTAACGCCTTTATTTTTGTCCTTCAAAAAATCAGTTGGCCTCTAATATATTTTGTTCGTCGGTTTCATTATGAGATTGTTGTTATTAAGAGCTCTAAAATAGAGCATCGGCATTTGGGTATTTGGGTATTTGGGTATTTGGGTATTTGGGCAACAAAATCGAATGAAGATCATCCCACATCTCTCAATAATACTCAATCAACAAACTCCACAACTCCACACCAGCTGAATCACGACAAGCCCAAAGGTGAGCAATAGTCACCTTCTCCCTCGGCAACAAAGGACACCTTACGAACAGAGCACAGAGGCGTGAAGGAAGTGGTCCTCACAAAGTCAGAAAATAGACTGAAATTGAATAACAAATTTGATTTTTTATGTGTGTATGAGATTGTGGCAAGATTAGAGAAGTAGAACCACTATAAATATTAAGCTTTGTAAGAACGTTTGTTTTAAGGGAATGAGTTGAAATACAAAATGAGAAAGTTCTTCCTCTTCGTGTTCTGTTTTCCACATTTCTAAAACTTTTTACATGGTATCAAAGCTATGGAGAATATGGCAGTGGACCTACACTCTACTCCTTCTCTAAACATCACGAACCGCGTCACAATCGTTCTCACGGAAAGGAACTACATTCTGTGGAAGACACAGTTCGAGTCCTTTTTATCCGGCCAAGGTTTGCTCGGGTTTATCAATGGAGCATGCCCACAACCTCAACCGACTCTCTCGGTGCCAAATATCAATGGCACCTCTGTTGAAACCCACAATCCAGAGCATCAAACTTGGTCTAAAATCGACCAAATAGTCAAGTCATGGCTCTTGGGTTCATTTTCTGAAGATATCCTCAGTGTTATTGTGGATTCCCTCACGAGGCAGAGGCTTCTTCTCCACATGAGGGCATGGATTCCCTCAGCAGATATCACCATCTTTAAACTCAAGCAGCCCATACAATAGAAGTGCTAGACCAGTATGCCAAATCTGTGGCAAACCAGGTCATGCAGCACTTAAATGTTGACATCATTTCGATAATGCTTATCAACATGAAGATATTCCAAGCGCTTTGGCTGCTCTACATATAACTGATGTTACAGAACAAAATGGATAAGAATGGTACCCTGACACAGGAGCCACCTCGCACATAACCAGCTCACCTCACCATCTTCAACATTCATAGCCTTACAATGGCACATATGCAGTTATGGTAGGAAATGGCAATGTACTACCAATAACCCATACTGGATCAGCTTCACTCACGTTTCCCACATGTATTTTACTATTAAGGGATGTCTTGGTATGTCTTTCTATCACAAAATTTCTACTTTTAGTCTCTAAACTCACCACAAATTATCCTTGTTCTTTTGAGTTTGACTGTAATGGTGTGTGTATTAAGGACAAGAAAACACAGAGAGGTTGCTGAAACTGGGAAGAAACCGTGATGGTCTCTATGTTCTGGAGGATCAAGTTGCTCAAGTTTTCTTCTCACCTAGATAACAGTCTACAAGTTGTGCAGTCTGGCATCGAAGAATTGGGCATGCCAATAATCAAATCCTCAAACATCTTGCTTCAAGACAACTTATTTCAATAAACAAAACTGATAACAGTATGCGTGAGGCCTTTTAGATTGGGTAAAAGCTGTAATTTGCCATTTTCAGCTTCTAGTTTTACTTCTACTCGCCTCTTAGAGAGAGTGCACTGCGATCTCTGGGTCCAACACCAACTATATCAGTCCAAGGTTTTCGTTATTACGTTATCTTCATTGATCAATGGTCTCGGTTTAGTTGGTTTTATCTTTTGAAGTGCAAGTCTGATTTCTTTACAACATTATGCTCTTTTCAAACACTAGCTGAAAATCAATTGAACTACAAAATTAAAACCTTCCCGTGTGATGGTGGTGGAGAGTTTCTTAGTAACCGATTTCTAACTCGATTACAAGAACATGGGATAAAGCAACATATCTCTTGTCCCTACACTCCTCAGCAAAACGACTTAGCTGAGAGAAAACATAGACATCTCACTGAGTTAGGATTATCTATGTTATTTGACAGCTCCACACCACAAAAACATTGGGTTAAAGCATTCTTTACTGCAAATTTTATCAGTAATCTGCTTCCATGTTCGGCTCTTGACAAAGAATAGAGCCCTTATGAAAAACTTCATAAGAAGCCTTCTGATTACTCCTCACTTAGGTCCTTTGGTTGTGCTTGTTATCCTACACTTAGGGAATATGCTTTAAACAAGTTCGATCCAAAGTCCTTAAAGTGTGTGTTCCTTGGTTACAATGAATGCTACAAAGGATATCGGTGTTTATTTCTTCCAAATGGTCGAGTTTATATAAGCAGACATGTGCTTTTTGATGAGTCTTCCTTTCCTTTTGAAGATCGATACTCACATTTTCAGAAAAAGGAGGCGACTTTTCTATTAAAAGCTTGGCAACAGAGCATCGGCACTCGCGCAACAACTTTTTCAGAAGAGCCTATGATGCTTTCAGCTCAGCCTCCTCGACCTTACTGTCTACAAATTCTAGTTCAACAGCCATCAAATTCAGTCCAGAATATTGACAATTTGCATGCGGGTAACAATTCTTCACCAAATGAGTCGACAAGTTCATCATCCTCATTGAATACTCATGTTGTAGAAACTGGAATCGAGTTGAGTGAAGAAAGAATGTGTACTGGACGTATGGCAGGCTTAGAACCTGAACCTATAGGCGACAACGCATCCTCTCTTCCCACTCAACTCAACTCAAGTGCTCCTGCTCAACACACTTCACGTTTGCAAACTTTACATCCGCCTCCAATTACTCAAGTCCATCCAATGCAAACTTGATCAAAGTCTAGAATTTTGAAGCCAAATCCTAAGTATGTACTGCTCACACACAAGGTCAGCTATCCAGAACCAAAGACAGTGATTTCACCTTTGAAAGATCCCGGGTGGACTCAAGCTATGAAGGATGAAATCAACACCTGTAGGGAAACTAAAACTTGGTCTTTGATTCCATATAAACCAGGAATGAATGTTCTTGGCTGCAAATGGGTCTTTAGGACCAAGTTACATGTTGATGGCAGTCTTGATAAACTCAAAGCTCGGTTAGTTGCAAAGGGATTTCATTAGGAAGAAGGTGTGTATTACTTGGAAATATTCAGCCCAGTAGTTAGAACATCGACTATTCGGCTTGTTCTTCATGTTGCCACAATTATGGATTGGCCACTTAAACAACTCGATGTTACTAATGCCTTCCTCCATGGAGAGCTAACTGAGACAGTTTTCATGACTCAGCCAGCCGGGTTTATCGATCAAACAAAGCCCACACACGTCTGTCATCTCCATAAGTCTATGTATGGCTTAAAACAATCACTTCGTGCGTGGTTTGACAAGTTCAGCACATATTTGATTGAGTTTGGTTTCATCTGCAACAAGTTAGATCCATCACTGTTTGTATATCAAAAAGGTAAAGATGTGGTAATGCTCTTGTTCTATGTCGATGACATGATACTCACAGGTAATAATACTACACTGCTAACCACTTTGCTCAATGAGCTCAACAAACAGTTTAAAATGAAGGATCTTGGCCAGCTACACTACTTTTTGGGAATCCAAGTTCAATCTCACGAGTATGGCCTTTTCTTTTCTCAGCAAAAATATGCAGAGGACCTATTTATCATTGCTGGAATGCAAGATTGCTGACCTACGCCAACTCCTCCCCCATTACAGCTGGATAAAGTGCTTGATCAGCTTGTGCCTTTTGCGAATCCTATCTATTTTCGAAGTTTAGCCGGCAAGTTATAATATCTAACTCTTACACGGCCGGATATACAATTTTTAGTCAACTATGTGTGCCAAAAGATGCACTCTCCGACCATGTCAGACTTTGTTTTACTTAAGAGAATTCTCAGGTATGTAAAAGGCACTATTGCGATGGGTATTTGCTTTCGTAAAAATACAGATTTCACACTCCGAGTCTACAGTGATAGTGACTAGGCTGGATGCAAAATCACTCTGTACATTTTTGGGAGATAATATCATTTCTTGGTCAAGCAAGAAATAATCAACAGTCTCAAAAAGCTCAACCGAAGCTGAGTATAAAGCTCTTTCCGATACAACTTCTGAAATATCGTGGATCAACTCTATACTCAAGGACATGGGTGTTCCTCAACCTATCATTCCAGAGTTGTATTGTGATAATTTATCTTCGGTTTATCTCACTGCAAATCCAATTCTTGATGCAAGAACCAAACATATTGATACGAATTATCATTATGCAAGAGAAAAGGTGGCACTTGGATTATTGGTTGTCAAAGGTGGCACTTGGATTATTGGTTGTCAAGCACATCTCTGCTCAACACCAACTTGCAGATATATTTATAAAGTCTTTTCCCAAAACTGCATTTTGCTCACTGCGATTCAAATTTGGTGTGGATTTGCCTCCCATGCTTTGAGCGGGACTATTAAGAGCTCTAAAATAGAGCATCGACATTTGGGTATTTGGGCAACAAAATCGAATGAAGATCAGCCCACATCTTTCAATAATACTCAATCAACAAAGCCCACAACTCCACACCAGCTGAATCACGACAAGCCCAAAGGTGAGCAACGGTCACCTTCTCCCTCTGAAACAAAGGACACCTTACGAACAGAGCACGGAGGTGTGAAGGAAGTGGTCCTCACAAAGTCAGAAAATGGACTGAAATTGAGTAACAAATTTGATGCTTTATGTGTGTATGAGATTGAAACAGATGTCGCAAGATTAGAGAAGTAGAACCACTATAAATATTAAGCTTTGTAAGAACGTTTGTTTTAAGGGAATGAGTTGAAATACAAAATGAGAAAGTGTTGCTGTCAAAATTTGCATGTGATAAAGTGTTGATTTCCACTAACCGGTAATACATTTATCACATGTGATAAAAGTAAATGTTTTTTTGTTGTTCGGTATACAATCAAAATTTAACGACAAATAATTATTTTAATTAGGAGCAGTTCGAGCCAAGTTCTTAATCCTCTCCTTATCGGAAATCGAATTAGAAGTCCAACATATAATCAACCATGCACTTAACCACTAGTACATTTCATCCGATAGTATAAATAACATTTTGTAAATCATAATTTGTTAGATGCTCAAACAAATCATTACAAAACCAAATCCAAATCATAAATGCTTCGACTGTCTTTTCTTATAAACAGTTGAATTTCATTAATTATTGAGAAGGATCGTAAATTTTACAGAAAGCTTAACCAATTGATCGGTTGAATTTCATTACTTCTTTTAAACAAAGGAGAGTCAATCATAAGAGAAATATGGAAATCTCCATTTACTTTTAGGTGATCTGGATTTGTATTAGGTCATTGAGTGTTTTTTTGTTGTCTTTTGGTTAGAATCTGAGTTCCGAATCAGCCGATCAATAGTCTTGAAAATCACTTGCGGTTCGGAGGCGATGTTGATCTGTGATCATGTGTTTTTCTTCAACCGAATCATGTGAGCTGTTGGAGGTTCCACTACTTTTGAAATTGTTCTTGGATGAGTCCTATCCTCTAGCTCTACCCAAACAGAAAAAAACTACCCAAATTCGAAAACAGAAGTGAGAATAATAACCAAGTCTCTCGATTTCACAATCCCATTTTTGTTCATTCACTTCACACTTCAGAAACTAGAAAGAGTTTTAGTTGGTAGATGAGCAACCAATGTTATGAGGACATATTAGTAGTCCTGTCAAGCGGGTCGGACCCGCCCCACCTGATTCTCCTACGGTGGATTGAAGATTTTTTTTCATAAATCTTTTTTATCCGCAAAACTCATGAATTATTTTTTTTAAGCCCACACCTACCCCGCATTAATCTGGCGGATTTAGCGGACGATCTGTGACCCAATTCGTTTAACTAAAATTTTAAAAATTATTTAAAATTTAATCAAATTGGTTTGTTAGTTTTATAGTATTGGTTAATTGGTTTAGGCAAATTTGGTTTGAGATTAATTTAGTTTGGGTCTAAATTGGTTTAAGCTTTGGTTAGCTAGTTTTGATCCAAAATTAACGGGTATCCGTTAACCCGCAAAATAATAAAAGGTAACCTGCATTCATCCCACTGTAACAAAATCTTGACCCGCACCCGCCACGCTGTAACAAAACCTTGACCCACAACCGTTCCGCTTATAATTTTTTTTATTCGACCTACACCTGTCCCGCAGCGGATCAAACGGGACGGGACCCTTGGGTCAAAACTGACCTACACATTAGAACCGCTCTTTTGAACCATACTTTCTAATTTAATATGATTTGATTTCATTTCAAATCATAATAGTAAAATAAAATAAAATTAGTTACGGAAATATTATATAATAACTAAAAATTATATATATATATATATATATCAAGCTAAAAAGAACATCCCAAATTTTCTTTCTTGTTCTAATTTCTAATGTCATTTAAAATTCATATAAATAAAATCTCACATATATACTACTATAAAATTGTAAAACCTTTTTGTTTAACTAATCTTATATTGATACAAAAGATTATCTCTATAATTAAAACAAGATCTATTTAAACAAATTTGTATTTCATGTGTTATATTAGATTTGTCATTGCAATTGTTCAATTTTAATTTAATTCATTAAAATTAAAAGAAGGACAATTGACAAAATAGCATTCTTTTAATTTTTTGTTCTAAATATAGTATAATTAGTTTAAATTCCCAAAAATAGTATAAATTTAATATTAAATACACTAAAATTTATTATTAATGAAACAAAATTAAATCTTAAATTGGAAAAATAAACCCAAATATAATGTTTTAAATTTATGTATAATTTATTTATAGTAAATATGTATTTTTTAAAAGGAATTTGTGCTATTTTTATAATTTTAAGTTTAAATTACTAACTTTAGAACAAAAATTTAAAAATGTGCTATTTTAAAATATTACTCGAATGAGAAATACCCTAGATTAGCAGTAAATGAAGTTTTAGTGCCAATAATAGCACTCAATTCAAAAGCTCACATAAATAGCATTTTAAAAAATAAAAAAGACTAAAATATCCTTAATTTAGTGATAGTAAAGATTTTGCTATTTTAATTGCATGAGTGTATATATATTAAATAAAATGTAAATAATTGATTAGTTATAGTATCACATTGGTTACACACTACTTCTCTTCAAACATGGGTCTAAGGTTCGATCCTCCTGCAGAGCTATTAATAAATCTTTTGCTATTTTACTTAAAGTAGTGTATATATATTAAACAAAATGATATATGTTGATTAGTTACATCAGCATATTAGGTTACACACTCTTTCTCTTACCCAATTATCTAAGGTTCGATTTGCATAATTGCAACTTTTATTTTTTATTTTATTTTATTTAATTACTTTATTTAGGAAATGGTTCCTTAATATTAAGAAATCTTTACTTAATTTAGGTTATTAGTCACATTTTATGCAAAATTTAGGAAGACTTTATGCAAATGTAGGAAGTATCTCTTACGTTTTAAGAATTCTTTCCTAAAACGTGAAATTAAATGAGTAATAGTGCATATTCATCAGATTGTTTCACCTGTTTTCATCAATAGTGTTTATCCAAAAAACATCAGCAAAAATGTTTATCAACAATCACAAATACAAGTCATAAACGAAAACATCAAAATGAAAATGTCCAAACTAAAATTTATCACCAAACTCATGAAAGATGTCAAATACCAGCTTTGTTCTTATGTTTTCTTTTGCGACATCATGTAGCTTTAACATATTTTTAATATCCATTGAATGATATTCAATCAATTTGAACACACGTACAAAAATAACAATTGGCATCGGTTTTCGTCATTAAAAAAGAAAAAAAAATAGTTTTGCTTTTCTCTCAAAAACTCATTAACGCGCTCAATATTGTTCCATGAGAATTTTCAAATCAACATCCTGAAATTGGAAGAGAATAATTTTGCAATCACCAAAATTTAGAAATTTTTTTTAAGATACCATTGGAAAATTTAAACAGGAAGATAAATTTATGATGTAAAGAAAAAAGTCTAATTTAAACTAAATACATATATATATACAAAAAAAATATTTATATGTCAATTAGTTACAGTAGCATATTGGTTATACACTCCTTCTATTATATAATAGACCAAGTTTCGATCCCCTCTTGTGAGCTAATTTAAAATTTTACAGAATATGAGGTTAAAGAAATAAATAAAGTTATTTTAGTATTTTTTATTTTAAAAAATGCTATTTGTTTGAGTTTAGGTTTGGGATGCTAATTTAGTCACTAAAACATTATTTAGTGCTAAATTAATCAATTGCCCTAAAAGAATCATATATTAAATTTTACTATTCATTTAACCAAACACATATTTCTACTATTTCTATTTCCAAACACATTCATATTTCATTATTTTCTTAATTAATATAACAAAATCTTTTAAAATCTTTCCAAAAATCTTATACAATCTTTTAAAATTTTAAATATTTTCGTTTATATTAAACAAATAATACATTTTACTCAAAAATATAAATTAATATTATTTTCATTTAATATGTAAAAACGAGAAAATAATTTTTTTTAAAAGCATATTTCTCGAGAAGTCTCGTTTGATCTCAAAAAATCCTGAAGAAACTTAAACGTAATTGACATTTTTACATTATTTTTTTAGTCAAAATGATTGTTTTGTAATTTCTTTATTCTCATGAGTTAGTTTTGAAATAATGTTTTTATTGGGGTTAAACTTGCATTTGTAGGTAAGTTTTAGGTTATTTTTATCAATTATCCCAAACAATAATACATATATATCTTTTATCTTATTTTATATTTTTTTTATTAAAAATTTAATTTTATAAATATCTGTCTCATAAAGCACGTGATATAATCTAGTAAAGAGTTTAAGACAAATGAAAAGAAACCGTTGATTTTTTAAATAAAATATTAATATTAAATAGATAATTATGAATGGAGTAAATAAATGAAATGGAAGGAAATTAAATACTTTATTACTAAGGGTATTTATAGTTTCCTTTTGTGTATAGCGACAAAAACAACAATAAGTGCACAATTTAATATGGCTATTGATGTAAGTAAATTATAGGTTCTTTTTTTTGTCACTAAATCATAACGTATTGACCTAATAGCTCATTATTTTTATACGAAGATTTAACACTCTCTTATGAAGGACGGTGGAGTCGAACTCCACACATCTGGGATGGATATAGAGATGGTACAACTATTATACCATTTATTCCTCCTAAATTATAGATTATTTATTGGCTGATTTGTAGCCAATTTTATATATTATTTTTAGAATTGGACCGATGAAGAATGTCAGTACTTTTTTCAACTTTATGCGGATAACAAAAGAAAAGGAAACATGCCCAAACTTGAAATGAATCAAACTGGGAAAAACTTCATTGTGAAGAAGTTTGAGGAGAGATTTGGGAAAGGACTTCTCCAATGAAAACATTTCAAAAACAAGTATGATACTAGTAAAAAAGTATACCCTAAATTCAACAGGTTAACTCAAAATAGAATTGGACTTGGATATGATGCTATGGAAAGAATATAAACATGTTGGATGAGTGGTGGGAGGAACGTATAAAGGTAGTTTCTATTGAATAATAGCTTTTTGATTTTTTTGTATAGAATTAATAATCAAATTTGTTAATTGTAACGTGTACGTATCTTTGCTCATATACAATGACTTCGTTTCTATTATAGGAATGGCCTGAAGTTAGAAAATACAAAAACAAGTTGATTCTCAATATGGATGTGTTTGAAGAAGAGTTTGGTGCTATAGTCATAACTGAAGCAAAAGGATAGAGCGCTCAACAAGGCGAAGCTAGTTTAAATTCTATATATAGTGGATGAAAATAATGAAGATGAAGCTGAAGTTGACTCTATTAATATAGATATGTCAGTGACAGAGACACAAGCGCAAACTAGAAGTTCAAAAACAAAAAGAAAACGTAAAGACAAAGATGTAGTTATAAAAACTTGTGTTGAACGCAATGAAATTCTTGAAAAAAAGAACAAATATAGTGGAACAAATGCTCGAGCATTTTAGCTTTGGATTAGTGAGAAGATGATTATTTTAATATTTTTGATTATGATTTCAGTTATATATATAGTTTTTATAATAGCTGGTTTATGATTATGTAGATGGTTAGATAATTTTTGTATTTTTCAATATGAATTTTGCAGATGGTTAGAAAATGGATATTGGATGATGATGATGAATTTGGTTTGTTTGGCATGCTTAGTATTGATAGAATGAATCATAAAACAGATCGAGGAGCAGGATGGCGTCATGTTCAACAGCTTATGAATGTATCAGATCAACAATGTTATGATATTCTTCAAATGAATCAAAGAAAATTTGAAGATTTATGTAGGATGATAACTAGGAATATGGGTTACAAGAGTCTGAAAATGTCTATATTGAGGAATCTATCGCCATGTTTCTTGAGGTGGTTAGTCAAGACAAAACAATACGGGTTATAGCTGAAAAATATCAACAGTCATTGGATACAATAAAAAGAGAACTTAATGACGTTTTGAGTGTTCTTCTCAAGTTTGCAGCGGATACATTAAAACCAGAAGAAGGTGAGTTTACAAAAGTAAACCTTGCTTTAAGGAATGATGATCGATATTGGCCATTTTTTAAAGATTGTATTAGAGCACCTGATGAAACTCATGTCCCATTTCGCCTTCCTAGTCGAACTACATAAGCGTATTGAGGTAGAAAACAAGAACCTATGATGAATGTTCGTGTTGTATGTAACTTTGATATGAAGTTTATATATGCATATGTCGGTGTACTTGGTATAGCATATGATACAAAAGATATTGACTCATTGTGCGAGGAATGAACCTTCATTTCCACAACCGCCTAATGAAAAGTACTATCTAGTTGACTCTGGATATCCTAATAGGACATGGTATATTGGTCCCAATCGTAGGATTTGATATCATCTAAGTCAATTTGCTATAGGAGGACCACCAACAAACACACGAGAAATATTCAATCGAAAATATTTAGGTTTGAGATCAGTGATTGAGCGGACATTTTGAGTATGGAAAGCAAAATGGAGGATTTTAGATCGTAAGCATCTGAAGTATGATTTGAGAGGATTATGATTTTGTACAGTGGCAAAAGAGAGAAAAATATCATGCTCATGGTGATGAAGAAGAAGAAGGAGAAAAAACTGATGATGATAATGTACATGGTGAACATATTCCATATGAACTGACTGATGATACAGCGGTGGAAACTCTATGTGATAACATCACAAATGAATATGGTAAAAGATGTCGACTATTATATTAAATATTTTAGTTAAGTATTTGATGTATTATTTTTATTTATTTTAGTTTAGTATATGACATGGTTTATAACTTTGATTAATTATTTTTATTTTATTTAATTAAAAAGTTATTTTATTAAGTTTAATTTAACTTATAATTTTATTATTAATTATATAAATATATTTAACTAAAAATTTATTATTATGATTGTTAACAAAACAAAAAAAATATTTATTGATATATAATTGTATAAATTTATAAAAAAATATAATTATATAAATTTATGAAAAATAATTTTACAAATTTATAAAAATTAAAATAGAAGTTAATTTGAAAAATTATTGATGCGGCAACAAAACGAACAAACTTGCGGTCAAATGTTGGATCAGCCGTGCGATTATCAAACGAAAAAACATGCGGCTACAACCTACGATCAACCGCACGATTGCCAAATGAACGAACGTGAGGCGACAATCTGCAATCATACGCTATAGTGATAAAATAAAGGGTTTACTTCCGTCAACTACACGAATTTATGCGAATAAACCTATTTTCACTTGTACTTTTTGGGTCTTTCATAAGTTACACAAACTATGTTTTTCTTCCGTAAACTACATAAACTTCATAAATTATTCCAATTATAGAAATTCCGTTAATGTTTACATGTTAACTTGTTATTAAACCTTGTTTTATTTCAAAAATCTTGTTTTAATTTCAAAATAAACCCAAGTTAAAATTAGATTTTTGAATTATAACCAGATTTAGTAGCTATTTAACGTGTAAACATTAATAGAATTTCTGAAATTAGAATAATTTATGAAGTTTGTGTAATTTATGAAAGAAAAATACAGTTTATGTAGTTAAAAGAAGATCCAAAAATTACGGGTGGAAATAGGTTTAGTCGCATAAATTTGTGTACTTGACGGAAGTAAACCCTAAAATAAACAACAATACTATATCGTTTAACCATAACGACTGATCGTAATTCACTGTCGCAGATGATCCAGCTGACAAACGAACAATGCTAATATAGCTTTTGAGAATCCCGTATAGTTATGTTGAAGGATGCCTAAAGAAATTCAGACCATTGATGTTCTAAACAGAACCGGTATTGAATTTAAAAAGGTTACAAGTTAAAAAAAAATGGATCAATATTTACTTAAATAAAAAATATTTAAAATCTATAATAAAATTAGTAATTTATATTGTGTTCACATATCGCAGATGAATCAATTTGTGTATTAATAAAAAGGCATTATACTAAATTTTCCTTTAACCAAATGGCCGTTTTTGGCCGATGTTGAAAAGAACCACATTATCCATGGAGTTGCGTACAAATTACCTTTGTACTATTATATGGTTTATGATAATTATATATAAAATGAATAAGTAAGTGCCATTTTTGTTGTTACTTCGGGTAGAAGCTATTGAGTAACACAAAGGCATAAGATTCTCAGGACAAATATACAATTTCTTTTAGGAAAGGTAAATTTGTTTTGTTTTTGAAGTGGGATTCATGTATAATTTTCATACCATATGTTTCAGGCCATATAATTATGTATTATATATGGAATCAACTATGGCTGCTATGTGACTATGATATAAATATATTCCCAAGGGATAATATTTAATCATGGGTCTAGTCAATCTTGTCATTCTCATCTTTAGTTCTGCGAACTTTAATATATGCATAAATTTTAATTAAGATTCGTAAAGACCGGTTAAGGTAGTTAACGCATATATGTTGTTTGGGCAATTGACTAATTTAGAACTAAATAATGTTTTAACGACTAAATTAGCATTTCAAATTTAAATTCTCATTAATAATATTTTTTAAATAAAAAAGAGTAAAATAACCATATTTATCTGGGGTTTCGGCCAATTCATACATGAACTTCGACCCGTGGTTACGATTCGATAACGAACTTTGTTGTTGTGCACGCTCATACATTAACTTAGTGTTTGACTCCATAACATGCATTAACTGGATTAATTAGTATTAAACATACATTAGCGATAAACGACGTTTAACTCACCGTTAATCCTAGTTGACTAGGATGACACGTCAGCCACGACAACATCTTAATAAACACGCAAAACGTCGACGTTTTGATAAGTGGGAGATACCCTTAATTATTTTCCTCTTCCCCTTCTTCCCCGAGCTCCTTCTTCCTCTTTGCAAAAATAGGGTTTGCAGAGCAGAGGCTTCCTCTTCTCTTCTTCTCCAAACCCTTTATTTAGTCTAGAGTCTATCCTGAAATGGACATATGGTTGATTCTCCGGTTGTGTGGAATTCGAGCGCTTAACTAAAGACTCACAGAGACAGCAAGAAGTCGCAAAATTGAAGGTAATGAGGCCGTTTTCCAGTTGTATCCTTTAGTATGTATTGTTGCTTATTTATCGTTTAATCTCCTATGCAGCTTAAGGAATTGGAAGAGAAGACATCTACTCTGAGTAAGGCAAAAGATCAATTGGTCAAAGAAAGAGACTCTGCTCTCCAAGAGGCACATATGTGGCGGTCTGAGCTTGCAAAAGCCAGAGAGCGTGCCGTCATACTTGAAGGAGCTGTTCTGAGAGCCGAAGAGAAAGCAAGGGTTGCAGAGAAGTAAGAACTTTTAGCATACATAAATATCCTACAAACCCAGCTTCAAAGGTTAGCTTATCTGAATCTATCTGTTGAAGCAACTCGATATTTTAAAGTGTCATATTGTATGATTGTATCTTTAAATATACATGCAGCAACTAGAAGCAAGGCAAGTGTTTGAGGAGAAAACCGATTCTACTAACTGCGAAACATCCGTTCCAATGGAAAAAGAAACAGAAAAGGATGTGGATAAAGCATGTCTGAGCATTTCAAGAACAGCCTCTATACCAGGAGAGAGTGTAGTCCATATGAGTGAAGATCAGGTAGTAAACGCTCGGCCACCGGTTGGAGAAAACGAATGGAATGATATTCAGGCAACAGAGGCAAGAGTTTCTGATGTAAGAGAAGTATCTACAGAGACTGAACGGGACAGAAGTAACAGCTTGGATATCCCGGTAGTGACTTCTGAACTTGATGTTCCACGCAATGATCCGCCTTCAGAATCTTTTCATCATCAGCCTTGAGGAATGATTAGTAGCCCTCGTATATTTTTATATACTCTTTGATGATGTTTGGAGAGTTGATTGTTCTAACAACAACAAAAAGATTTGTCTCTCTATAACTCTTGAGTTTCTGTCTGACCATGGAAGGATTCTTTTTTTCCCCTGTACTACAACAAGAAGAACAAAGAGATGTGTTTTAAACTTTAAATTGTGGAATGTTGTTATGTTTTTGGATTCATATTAATGCAGTAGAGCTCTGTTTTTGCTTTTTATTAAAACCAAAAGACATCGACCCAAAAGACATGCTTCCTATCTTTGATCATATAAGCCTTCCCGATAGCACCCACAAGGTACTCAGTGAAAGGAAGGTGAGCTAAATCAGCAAGGCTCACGAAATCTCCAGCCAAGTATTCATTATTTGAAAGCTGTGCTTCATACACGTCAAGCACTTCTCCAAGCTTCTCTTCGCTCTCCTTTATGACTTTCTCATCAGCAGGAAACCCCATGAGTGGTGCAAAGATAATGTTGAGTGTTAGAGCAAGTAGTGGTGGGTGGTAACTTGTTGCCTCCACGTCTAGCCATTGCTGTACTTGACCTCTCTCCTCAATTGTCTTTCCCAGTAATTCTGGCCCTTGTGACCTGTATTTCTCGGCTATGTACCTCATGATTGCACGGGATTCTGCAACGTAAAGTGAAATCTCTTTTCAACATTCAAACAACAACAATACATATATACTTTTATTCTTTCCACAAGATCAAAGGTGAAATATCAAACTGCAATTACCAATCCATAAATTGAACAGTCATGAGCTAATCTCGTAACATTCAGTCACAATCTACGATTATCTCGATTTTTTCATCAGTCAAATCTCACAATCAAGATCGCACACACCATAGCAATCTCTTAATATTCAACCATGAAATATCTAACACCTCTTCTATGCATCCCCTTGTCAAACTTCTGCTTGTCAGAGAAAGAAAATATACTAATTTCATCAAATTTATCGTAGATTCATCATTCATGGCTCAGTTCATCATTCGTGTGGTAGCTAAAGAGATTGTTGATCGCAGCGATAACAGAGTATGCCAAAAAAATCTGGAGAGAAAAAAGAAGAAGAAGCGTACCGAAGATTTTGTAGTCTCCGTCGACAAGCACAGGGATTTTACCGAAAGGCTGCATCGATCGACGAAAAGGGAAACATCAAAATGGGAAAAATCAAATGAACAAAAGAAAAATCAAGAAAAAAAATCAGATGAAGAACCTGTATCGAAAGATACTCAGGCTGCCTCTGTTCTCCTTTCATGAGATCAACATGAACGGTATCGAACGGTACTCCCTTCTCCACCAGCGTCACCACGGCTCGTTATCATTTTAAACAAATACGACGTCATTTTGTTTATTTTCTCCGTAATGTCTACACGACGTCGTTTAGGTTAATAGTTAAATAATTAATTAAATTTATTTAAACATCTATTATCTGACTAAGCAAATTTTTAACGGTTTGACTAACACCGTCAAGTCAATGCATGTTACGGGATAAAACACTAAGTTCATGTATGAAACTGCACAGCAACAAAGTTCGTTATCGAATTGTAACCACGGGTCAAAGTTCATGTATGAATTGGCTGAAACCCTATATTTATCTCTTTAACTTCATATTCTGCAAAATTTTAAAAAAAGCTCACAAGAGGAGGATCGAACCTTGGTATATTATATAATAACCAATATGTTGATGTAACTAATTAGCATATAAGCATTTTGTTTTGTATATATATATATATATATATCTGTATTTAGTTTAAATTATACTTTTTCTTTACATCATAAATTTATATTCTTGTTTAAGTTTTCCAATGGTATCTTTAAAAAACTTTCTAAATTTTGGTGATTGCAAAATTATTTTCTTCCAATTTCAGGATGTTGATGTGAAAATTCTCATGGAGCAAGATTGACCGCGTTAATGAGTTTTTGAGAGAAGTGCAAAAAATAATTTTTTTTCTTTTTTTTGATGACGAAAACCGGTGACTATTGTTCTCTTTTTATGCTCAAAATGATTGAATGTCATTCAATAGATATTAAAAATATGTCAAAGCTACATGATGTCGCAAAAGAAGACATAAAAACGAAGATGGTATTTGACATTTTTCATGAATTTGGTGATAAATCTTAGTTTGAATATTTTCATTTTGATGTTTTTGTTTATGAATTATATCTGTGATTGTTGATAAACATTATTGCTGATGTTTTTTGGATAAACACTCTTGCTGATACTTTTTGGATAAACACTTTTGATGAAAACAGGTAGAACAATCTGATGAATACACACTCTTACTCATTTAATTTCACGTTTTATGAAGGAATTCTTAAAACGTAAGAGATACTTCCTAAATTTTGATAAAGCCTTCCTAAATTTTGTATAAAATGTGACTAATAACCTAAATTAAGTAAAAATTTCTTAATATTAAGGAAACGTTTCCTAAATAAAATAATTAAATAGAATAAAAACTGAAAGTTGCAATTATGCAAATCGAACTTTAGACAATTGGATAAAAGAAAGAGTGTGTAACCAATATGCTAATGTAACTAATCAACATATAACATTTTGTTTAATATATGTACACTACTTTAAGTAAAATAACAAAAGCTTTATAATAGCTCTGGAGGGGGATCGAACCTTGGACACATATTGGTAGAGAAAGAGTGTGTAACCAATGTGATACTATAGCTAATCAACATATTATATTTTATTTAATATATATACACTCATGCAATTAAAATAGCAAAATGTTTACTTGGAAAGGGGATCGAAACTTGACTAAAATTAAGGATATTTTAGTCTTTTTTATTTGTTAAAATGCTATTTGT